>JACEIK010005372.1:0-32488 GCA_018107945.1 Datura stramonium | reverse complement strand
CTCTAAGTTCCCTTAAAATATACCAAAATGATGTAGTTTTGAGTCTAGGAGGTTAGAAAATTATTGAAACACCCTTAGGAAAATCGCAGGAAAACTGACTGTTAGGCCCCCACGAGGGACATAACGGGTCGTGCCCAGTGACCATGACTCGTGGTCACAATCGTGAGGTACACTGCCCAAAATCCCTTGTTGGTCACCATGGGGGACACCACGATTCGTGATGTTCCCAATGACCATGATGACCCATCTGTCTTCAACACTTCCTAAAGTTTCCTGGAGTCACCACGGGCGACACCACGACTCGTGGTGTCCAAAATGAGTCATTGTGAGCGCCCGTCGTGTACACTGCCTGATTACTCCAACTCCCAGTCAACTCCTAACCACGGGTCACCCCACGACTCTTGGTGTTGACCACAACTCTTGGTCACACGCATGGTCACCCTCTTCCAAAATTTTTCAACTCCTCACCACGAGTCACTTAACGAATCATGGTCACTCCCACGGGTCACAGAATGAATCATTTTGTGACCTAGTGCAGATTTTCCATTTTTCTCAGTTTTAAGTCCCGGGTCAAGTCTTTTTGTTGTTGGGGCATTAAAATATCGACCCCTTAGCAACATTCGTCCTCGAATGTTGGAAAACACATAGGAAAGAAGAGAATAACAGTCTTTATACACCAATACTAATCATGAAAGCTGGAAACTAGAGAAATGACTTCCTCTAAACTGAATCACAAGTCTGACTGAATTCACTAATCATACACATATTTATTTGCATGAAAGAAACTGAAACATACGCACTGAAGCAATTATTTTGGGGAGAAAATTGATACCTTAAACTGAGACTGAGTTGGAAGGGAACAATTGGGGGTATCTAGTCATCATATCTACCTCGGCCTCCCATGTAGCTCCCTCAACCTGCTGATTCCTCCATAATACTTTGACCGAGGCTACCTCCTTGTTCCTCAGTTTACGATCTTGACAGTCAAGGATCTAGACTGGGACCTCTTTGTATGAGAGACTATCTTTAACTCCCACACTGTCCAATGGCACAATGAAGTTGGATCACCGATGCACTTCTTCAATAGTGACACATGGAATACTGGGTGCACAGATGCCAACTCTAAAGGGAATTCCAGCTCATAAGCTCCTTTGCCAATTCACCTCAGAATTCTGTGGGGTCCCACATATCTCGGGCTGAGCTTTCCTTTCTTCCCAAATTGCACTACCCCATTCATGGGTGAAATTTTCAGATAAACCCAATCATCCATATCAAACTCCAATTCCATTCTCGTCACATCAGCTTAAGATTTCTGACGACTTTGAGTTGCTTTCAATCTTTCTCAAATGAGTTGTACTTTATGCATAGCTTCATGAATCGAGTTTGGCTTGATTAACGTAGCTTTACCCACTTCAAACCACCCGATAGGAGATCTACATCTCCTGCCATATAATTCCTCAAACAGGGCCATCTAGATACCGGAGTGGTAGCTGTTATTGTAAGAAAACTCAATGAGAGACCAATGATCATCCCAACTGCCCTTAAAATCGATCGCGCATGCTCTAAACATATCTTCTACGGTCTGAATAGTCCACTCAACTTGTCCATCTGTTTGTGGGTGAAAAGCTGTGTTGAGCTTGACTTGTGTACCGAGTTCCTTCTAAAAGGACTTCCAGAAATGCGAGATGAACTGGGTACCTATATCCGAGATAATGGATAATGGCACCCCATAAAGTCTGACCAACTCCTGGATATAAAGCTTATCATAGTCCTCAGCTGAATCTGTAATTTTAACTGGGAGGAAATGTGCCGACTTAGTCATCTGATCTACTATTACCCAGATGGAATCATGTTGCCGACGAGTCCAAAGTAGACCCAATAATAAAATCCATATTTACTTCTTCCCACTTCCATATGGGTATGCTGATATCCTGAGTCATACCTCCAAGTCTCCGGTGTTCTACTTTCACCTGCTGACAGTTCAGCCACTTAGCTACAAATTCAACGATGTCTTTCTTCGTGCCATTCCACCAGTAAATCACCCATAAATCCTATTACATCCTAGTAGAACCAGGGTGGATGGAGTACCTCGAGCTGTGTGCTTCAGCCAATATTTTCTATCTCAAATCACCCACATCTGGTACACATAGTCTACCCTGGTAACGAAGTACACCATCTCCCCCTTGGGAAAAAGCCTCAACTTCTTTTCTGAGAACCGGTTTCTTAAGCTTAAGTAAGATGGGGTCTTCATCTTTTCTGGACTTAACTTCAACAACCAAAGAAGAATCTAACCCACTTTACATTACCACTCCACCCTCAGCTGAATCAACCAACTGCACCCCTAATCGAGCTAGTCGGTGAATATCCTTTTCCAGTTCCTTTCTGCCCTCTTCAACATGGGCCACATAGACACTCTGCTGAAGGCATCCGCAACCACATTGGCTTTGATCTAGTGATATAGCACACTCATGTCATAGTCCTTTAGGAGCTCTAACTACCTTCTTTGACGAAGATTTAGATCTTTCTGACTGAATACATATTGAAGGCTCTTGTGATCGGTGAAAACATCCACGTGAGCCCCGTACAAGTAGTGTCTCCATATTTTCAATGAAAAAACCATCGCTGTCAACTCCAAGTCATGAGTCAAATAATTCTTTTCATGAAATTTGAGCTGTCTGGAGGCGTAGGCTATCCCCTTGCCCCACTGCATCAGAACGCAATCGAGTCTAACTCTGGAAGTGTTGAAATATACTACCAACCCATATGATCCTTTTGGTAGGGTCAACACTGGAGCGGTAGTGAGTCGAGTTTTTAATTCTTGGAAACTCTTCTCACATACATCTGACCACTAAAATTTCACCTTCTTCTGAGTCAGCTTAGTCAGAGGGGATGCTATAGAAGAAAAACCTTCCACAAAGAGTTGGTAATACCCAACTAGACCCAAGAAACTTCTGATTTCGGTTGGGGAGGTAGGTCTGGGCAAGTCTTTCAGCGTTGCTATCTTTTGATGATCAACCTAAATACCTTCACCCCAGACCACGTGACCTAGGAATATCACGAATTTCAACTAGAATTCACATTTTTTGAACTTGGCGAACAACTAACGGTCCCTGAGTGTTTGAAGCACTATCCTCAGGTGATTATCATGCTCTTCCTAATTTTTGGAGTATACCAGAATGTCATCGATAAATACAATGACTAACATATCTAGATACTGCTTGAAGACTCTATTCATCAGGTCCATAAAGGTTGCAGGCGCCTTTGTTATTTTGAAGGATATAACCACAAACTTGTAGTGACCATACCGAGTCTTGAAATTTGTTTTTGGTATGTCACACTCTCTGACCCTTAGCTGATGATACCTTGACCTGAGATCTATGTTGGAGAATCAGATGGTTCGTTGTAGTTGTCCAAATCGTTCATCAATTCTGGGTAAGGGATACCTGTTCTTGACTGTGACCTTATTCAACTGACGGTAATCGATGCACATTCTGAGGGTACCATCTTTCTTTCGCATGAATAGTACTGGAGCACCCCAGGGAGAGATGCCGAGTTTCATAAAACCCTTATCAAGAAGGTCTTTTAGCTGCTCCTTCAACTCCTTAAGCTCAGCTGGAGCCATTCTGTTAGGAGGAATGGAGATGGGCTGAGTATTTGGGAGAAGGTCTATATTAAAGTAGATTTCCCATTTAGGAGGAACTCTGGGAAGATCGTCGATTTTCCGTTTAGGAGGAACTCTGGGAAGATCTTCAGGGAATACATTAGGAAATTCGTTGACAATAGGGATTGACTGGATAGTTGGGATCTCAGAGTTGGAATCTTTTACCCAAACTATATGATAAATACACCACTTAGAAATAAGCTTCTAGGCCTTAAGGTAGGAAAAAAATTGACACTTAGGTGCTGAACTGCTACCCGCCCACTCTAACACTGGTTCATTAGGGAACTGGAATTTGACAACTCTAGTTCTGCAATTAACTGAGGCATAACCGGAGTGTAACGAATCCATGCCAGGGATGAGGCCAAAATCGATCATGTCTAATTCTACGAGATCAATTGGAATGACCTTATTGAAGATTGAGATTGGGCAATTTCTATACACCCGACTGGCTCTAGCTGACTTGCCAACTGGGGTGGAGATTGAAAATGTTTCCAAGAGGACCTCTAGGCTGATATTAAAATGAACAATTATGTATGGAGTCACAAACGATAGTGTGGCTCCTGGATCTGGTAGGCATATAAATCTAGGTGGAAAAGACATAGCATACCCGTGACCACATCAGGTGAGTTCTCCTGATCCTGACGAGATGATAATGCATACAAACAATTTTGGCGCTGACCGCCATTCGTACTTGAAGTATTGGCCTGCTGAGCTGGTCAGCCTCCTGGAGCTGCTGAGGTAGTGGATTTTGACCTTCCTCGTCCTGCTGACAGACACTCTTTAAGACGATGACCAAGCAGTCCACAACCAAAACAACCCTCTCGACCCTGAAAGCACTCTCCTGGGTGGTTCTTTCCACACTTAGGGTAAACAGGATATCTATTGCTGGCACTGTAGCTCTGGGACTGAGAGCCAGATGCTCCATCCTGGCGCTGGCTGAGTTGGGCGTTGGAGCCCTCTGCTGCTGCTGCTTCTGTGGGTGACTACTACCGCCAAACCTCTGGTGGCCATAATCTGATTTTCCAATCCTTGCTCGCTTGTTCTTCCACTCCATTTCCTTCAGTTTTTCTGCCTCAATCTGCTAGGCATGAACAATAAGACTGGAGAGGTCAATATCCTTAATTAGCATCGCTTTCCTGCACTCTTTGAGGACCAGATTCGACACCCCATTAACAAACTTTAGCATGTGATCCCTTGACTCGGCCACCATCTCTGGAGAATATTTAGAAAACCTGGTGAACTCCAAAGCATATTCTTCTACTGTCCTATTTCCTTGTCTCAGATTCATGAATTCTCATATTTCCTCCCTGAGATCCCAAGGGAAGAATCTATCTAGGAAGGCTGTAGTGAACTCTTCCCATTCCACCGGTCATACTCCCAATGATCTCCCCTCCTTCCATTGCTCGTACAAGATCTAGGCAACCCCTTTTAACTGGTAAGCAGCCAAGTTGGCACTCTCCAAGGAGCTGACACCCATAATCCTTGTGATCTTTCTAATCTCATCCACAAATTCTTATGGGTCCTCTCCCACCTTAGATCCCTGGAAATATGGAGCATTCATTCGGGTGAAACACTGAACTCGGGCAGCTGCTGCAAACCCATTGTTGTTGATTGGAACCACCTGCTTGTTCACCTGGTTGGTAACTGTTTGAGTGAGCAGTTGGATAGCCGCCCTGAATTCCGCAGTGGACACTGAGTTGTCCTGCGGGGCTGGTGGAGCTAGTGGGGTAGGTCGGTGAGCGTTACCGTCCCTTCTTCCATTACAACATCACGGAGGCATTATTCACTGAAACTTAACAGAGCACCAATTAGGAGAATGATTCAGGTATTGAATTTCAACGCATGATAAAGAGCATGAATAAAAGGAAATTTTTCCTAATAACATCTCGTAGCCTCTCGGCCATAAGTGTGTCGCGCTTCATGTCACGCCCCACCTTGCGAGGCATGACTGGCACCTAGTGCCACACTGGAATCAGACTGATCTGGCTAGGTTTATGCACATTTGGTGCATTCCCGCAACTCAATTTCAAGAAAACAATGAGCTATATCTCGGCTGTAAATACAGCCTTTGACCGACAAGGCCATAAGCCACCTGTAAACAGAAACAACTAACCCATAACAAACAATAAAAGGGAATCCTATGCAGGCCGACAAGACCTCCATGCTGTCTAGTTTTAACTGAAATGAAAACTAGGCAACTATAACTATACTATAGCTGACAAGGCCACTATCTAACAGCTAAACAAGGCCCCACATGGCCATCACATGAACTAACCACTGGGAAACAGTAAATCTGTAAGCCTCTAAGAGTAGAATATTGGTTGAGATAGGGCCCCAATGTACCCATACCGTACGATAAAAAGAACAAACCTTCTAACTAATCAGCTCTGGAGGAGGGGAGCTAACTATACTGTTGACTTGGGCTGGAAACTAAGAAGGTCCTGATCCGTGTCTATCCGCACCTACAGGCAAGTAATGCAACACCCCAAGATAGGCATCAGTACAATATGTACTGAATATGTAAGGCAATGACTGAAAATAATTGAATAAAACTTAAGATGAAACTAAAAGTAACTAAGTGAAAGATATAGAGGTATAACTTGAATAACTTAATCTCCTATTTTCTAATCTAACAGTAAATAGTGCAAGTAAGAACCTTACTTGGGCCCTATAAGCCGGAAGGTACAACTAGCACAGAATAACCCACTCGGGGCCCCCATAAGCCCTGGCGAGCACATTTCAATCTATATACCCCTAACAAGGTCAAAACGAGTCAACTAATAACTATAGCCAACCTACCAGTCCCCTAGGTCTGCAACTGAGCCCGCTCGGCCCCTGAACTGTAGCTGTGTCTAAGTCCGGTGGACTCTTGCTATCTATACCCCGGGCACCAGGCTCGGCGTGGGTGTAGTGCCGATACGACATATAAATAGTATAGCCTTGGAATGGACTGTATAAGGTCCTTGGACCTCATCTTCATCCCTCGTGGATGGCATACCACTCCCTAGGGTGACATCATCTAGCCCCTAGCAGGCAACAACATAGCTAGTAACCCTGGGTTGTTCATGGAAGGCTATATAGGGCAAATCCAATCCCAAACTAAACATAAGTACTGATCTCAGCTAACAACAACAACTATTCACAACAAGAAGACTTCTAGCTTTCTTATTAGGATTCAAACTGTATTATAATGTTATAGAAACTAACTTGCCAAAGCAATTCTCTTTAACATACCTCGATTTCCATTTCCCGATTATCTAGCGAGTTTCAACTTGTATTAGTGAACTCTTTTCAACTATAACCATAATACTGGGAGAAAGAGAATAATTTCAATACCAAATTTGGCTTAACATGATAACTTTTTATATTAATAGCTACTATAATTCAACTACATAAAATAGGGCTGAAAACCTATAATTTCTCGGGGATTCATAAGGGAGAAATTCTTTCTTGATGCCTATGATCATTTAGGAATCATTTTGGAGCAATTCTGATAAATTTTGCTTGGCAGGGTTATGATTTGCCGGGTGAATTTTGAGAAAATAACTCTGTAGTAATGCTCCTTATGGGCTTAGACTTTGATACCTAAAGTTAATTTGAATTTGGACGGCGTTTAATAACGTAATTAGATCAAAATTAACCAAAACCTTCGTTTTCCTCCTTCTCTAGACGAATATGTTCTATGGAAGATGATCTACATTTGTAAGGAGGACCTTATATATAGGCTAGGGTAGTGGCAGGGGGGCACCCTGCGTCACCTAAGGCGCCAGTAGCAACCCCGCATTGTGACCCTCATCACGCCAGTGGGTTGGCACGCCGCGTTGGCTGGTGCCCTGCCGGCTGGCACGTCGCGCTGGCCCTTCGCGGCCTATCCTCTCTTGATCCTGCTTCGAGGGCTTTTCTACACGCATCGTACTCTCTTTATTCATCATGAATCCATGCGTACGCTTACTAATCATTAACTTTTACGGGGTGTAATATCCTCCCCCCCTTAGGAACATTTGTCCTCGAATGTCATTCTCAAGCTTAAAGGAGTTAACTCTCTTAACAAAGATTTAGAAAAAAATTGGCAGTCACCTCTGTAATATAGACTATCCGGAGACCTGACACGTAGAAAAGTCCAACACAGGCGCCTCGCAGGACGTTATAACAACCATTACACAATAATAAGGAATAGCTAAGCAACAGTACTAATAGCATATGTAGTAAAATAACAACTGAACAACAACAACCTCACCTTTACTTCATAATCCGGATTAACCCTGGAACAGATGAGGATATCTAGATTTCGTATCATCCTTAGCTTCCCAGGTCATCTCTTCTTTATTTATGTTTCTCCATAACACTTTAATAGAGGCAACATCATTTGTTCTCAACCTACGAACTTGTCGATCTAATAGCTACAGGAACCTCTTAGTAGGCTAACTCCTCGGTAACCTGAACCTCCTCGATTGGCATGCCTCGGGATGGGTCCCCTATACACTTCCACAACATTGATACATGAAAGACCGGGTGAACAGATTCCAACTCTGGAGGTAAGTCTAACTCATATGCCACTTGACCTATTCTCCGGAGGATCTGATATGGGCCAATAAATCTAGGGCTAAGCTTTCGCTTCTTACCAAACATCATTACGTCCTTCATGGGCAAAACATTAAAAAACACCCAATCACCAATATTGAATTTCGGGGCTCTAGGCCACACATCAGAGTAGGATTTCTGGCGGCTCTGAGTTGTGAGTAAGAGTTCTATGATGAGCTTTACTTTCTCCTCTGACTGGTGAATTATGTCTTGTCCAATTAACTCTGATTCTCCAACCTCGAACCAACCAACTGGGGATCTATATTTCCGCCCATATAAGGCCTCATAAGGTGCCATCTGGATTGCCGAATGATAACTGTTATTGTAAGAAAAATAAATAAGGGGTAAATGCTCATCCCAACTGCCCCCGAAGTCCAACACACATGCCCGCAACATATCTTCAAGCGTCTAAATTGTACATTTTGCCTGCCCGTCTGTTTTAGGGTAGAATGCAGTACTCAGATTAACTTGTGTTCCCAAGCCCTTCTGAAATGATTACCAAAACCTAGATGTGAATTGTGACCCATATCAGAAATGATAGATGTTGGGACACCGTGTAATCGAACTATATATCTGATATAAAATTCAGCATAGTCATCGAAAAAGTGGTCCTGATGAGCAGGAAATTAGCTGACTTCGTCAATGTATTGACAATCCCCCAGATAGAATCAAATCTGCGCCTAGTGTGGGGTAACCGTATCACAAAATTCATGTTGATATCTTCCTATTTCCTCATAGGCACCGCTATCTCCTGTGTTAATCCACCGGGTTTTTGATGTTCTGCCTTTACCTGCTGGCAGTTAGGGCATTGTGCTACAAATTCTGCTACACCCTTTTTTACTCCCGACCACCAGTAAATCTCTTTTATGTCATGATACATCTTTGTTGAACCTGGGTGAAGAGAATAGCGGGAGTAATGTACCTATGCCATGATCTGCTGGCAAATTCCTACCATATTTGGAACGCAGAGGCAACCCCAACATCTCAAGACCCTATCTTCGGTTACCTCAAAAGCTGATGCTTCACCCCTCTGAACTTTATATTTGAGCTGTACCAGGTTAGGATCTTCATGTTTCCATTCTTTTACTTCTACAACAAGGGATAATACTACGGTATTCTGAATCATTTCCCCACTGTCTCTCGAGTCTACTATTCCAATGGCTAAACTAGCTAATTGGTGCAATTATCGAGCCAGCTCCCATTGTTCGGGCCTCAAATGTGCTAAACATCCCATAGATCTATGACTAAGGGAATCTTCTAGGATATTAGCCTTCCCTGTATGATATAAATATTCACCTCATAGTCCTTCAGCAATACTAACCAGCGACGCTACCGCAGATTCAACTCTTTCTGTGTAAAGATGTACTCTCTTATGATCGGTAAAAATGTCCACGTGCACCCCATATAGGTAATGTCTCCAAATTTTTAAGGCATGTACTACTGCCGCTAACTCCAGGTCGTGAGTGGGATAGTTCTTTTCATGCTTCCTCAACTGCCTTAAAGCATATGTGATTACCTTACCATGTTGCATCAGAACAATCCCCGACCCAACACCCGAGGCATCACAATACATTGCATAATCCTCTAAACCTTCTGGAAAAGCTAACACTAGTGTTGATGTCAATCTTTTTTTCAACTCTTGGATACTCTGTTCACATGCTTTAGTCCAGTGAAATTTAGCTGCTTTCTGAGTTAACTTGGTCAAAGGTGCTGATAAAGTAGAAATCCCCTCTACAAATCTCCTATAATACCTAGCTAACCCCAGGAAACTGCGTACCTCAGTTGGAGTTGTAGGTCTAGGCCATGTCTTTACTACCTCAATCTTTTGTGAATCTACCTGAATACCGGCATCTGACATAATATGGCCCAAAAAGGCGACCAAATTCAGCCAAAACTCACATTTAGAAAATTTTTCATACAACTGGTGACCCCTGAGAACTTGGAGCACTATTCGCAAATGATCTCGATGTTCTTCTTCTGAGCATGAATACACTAGAATGTCATGAATGAATACTATCACGAACAAATCCAGATACTGCCTGAAGATGTTGTTCATCAGATCCATGAACACTATAGGGGCATTCGTCAACCCAAAGGACATGACTAGAAATTCAATATGGCCATACCTGGTCCTGAAGGCCCATTTTGTGATATCTCTATCCCGGACCTGAACCTGGTGATACCCAAACCTTAAGTCAATCTTAGAAAAATACTTCTCCCCTTGTAACTGATAAAACAAGTCATCTATCCTGGGCAGTGGGTATTTGTTCTTGATGGTGACTTTATTTAGCTACCGGTAATCTATACACATGCGGAGAGAGCCATCTTTCTTTCTTACAAATAGAACTGGCGCACCCCACAGTGACGTACTCGGCCTGATGAAGCCCTTATCGAGTAGATATTTTAGCTGTTCCTTCAATTCTCTGAGTTCAACAGGAGTCATTCGGTATTGAGGGATCGATATAGGCCAAGTACCTAGTAATAAGTCAATTGCAAAATTGATTTCCCGTTCTGGGGGAATACCAGGAAGTTCATTTAGGAACACATCTAGAAATTCATTAACTACTAGAATGGATTGAAGAGTCATGGATTCTTCTTGGACATCCTGAACCCTGACAATATGATAAATGCAACCCTTTGCTATTAACTTTCTCGCCCGAAGATAGAATATAAACCTACCTTTTGGCGTGGCTGCATTACCTTTCCACTCTCGTATTACGTCCCCTGGAAAGTGGAATCCAATAGTCTTGGTCCAAAATTCTACATTGGCGTAACATGGTGCTAGCCAATCCATACCCATAATTGCATCAAAATCAATCATGTCTAGTTCCACTAAATCTGCCGAAGTTTGGCCACCAACAACCTCCATTGTGTAGCCCCAGTAAATTCATTTAGCTATAATAGAATCACCGATGGGCGTGGACACTAAAAAGTGTCACTGAAGCAATTCTGGCATTATACAAAACTTCCGGGCCACCAATGGTGTAACATAAGACAAAGTGGAGCCGGGGTCTATCAAAATATAAACTTAATGAGAACAGATGTCCAACATACATGTCACAACATCCGGCAATGAATCTGACTCATGTCATCCTGGTAAAGCATAGGTGCGATCCGGACCGGTTCCTAAACTCGATGCCCCTGACATACCTCAGCCTCTGCCGGCTGGAGCTGAGGGCCTATACCCTGCTGGAGATGCTGGGGCACGTGACCCTACTGAAGATCTGTCCTGTCAGTCCCAATCACTCTAACAACTGGCTGGACAGTCCCTCATCAAGTGACCCTCTTGTCCATAGGTGTAACATGCAGTAGAACCATATCTGCATGCCCCAAGGTGACGTCGATTGAAAATATGGCAAGGTGGCAAAATGAGTCTACTCTGATCTGACCCTCTCTGCTGCTGCGAATCCGATGGCCGTGAACTCTCGCTGGGTCCTGATTGCCCCCGATGACCTGGTCTACCACCCTACTGCTGTTGTGGAGGTAGAGATCTGGGTGGTCTGTCTGATAGTCATGGCCTGCGTCCGTCCTGAGACTCTGCCTGAGTGTCACTAGGCCTAGCCCTACGACACTACTCCTAACATTCCCTTTCTATCCCTCGCTATCACTGTCGGATCCCCTCAATATTCTGAGCAAATGCCTAAATATGTGTGATATCCATAACCTCCCAAAGAGTGGCTGTAACACAAGTCTCTACGTATTCTAGAAGAAGCCCCATAAGCCCCATAATGAACCAGTGCACCCTGGCTGGCATAGTGTCTACAAAAGCTGGTGCATATCGGGCCAAGGAGTCAAATCTCATAGCATACTCCCGAACACTCATCGAACCCTACTCTAGATGCAGAAATTGATCTACCGGTCCTGTTGGATTTCTCATGACAGATAGAGGTCTAGTAAGGCCTCTAAAAAGCTGTACCAAGTCGGAGGGGGAACATCTCTTCCTCGGGACCTCTCCCAACTCTCGTACCATAACACTGCTATATCCCGCAACCAAAATACCACTAACTTGACTGACTCCGCAGGTGTAGCATGCATTACCCTAAAGATCCATTGCCACTAGTCCAAAAAGTCTTGAGGGTCCTCATCTCGATCTGTCCCTGTGAAATGTGAGGGACTCAGAGCGAGGAACTCTCGAACCCTCGAACTACCAGGTCCTCCCGAAGATTCAGCAGCAATGGGTTCAACTAGCTGATTCTACGCATCCATCATCTAGGCTAGCATAAAGACAGCGCTCCTGACCTCCTAATCTAATGGTATCGGTATAGGAGTGCTGGAGGTGGTGCCGACACATCTTCCGCTCTGGACGCTCCTGGCATGGTAGAGTGTGCTGGGGAGGCCGACATGAAGTCTCCCTGTCACCTTCAGATCAGGATAAGTCTGACTGGGGCACCCTGCTAGCGTCCTCTCCCGCTGCGACGTCCAACTTCCTGCCAGTCGTGGTCTGTCGCGTGTCTGACATTTCTCCGTAGACAAGCTGATTATAGTCAGTTTAGGGACTCAACCCTATACAGCCCAACTCTATAGCAATACTGGAAGAGAAAGAAGAGTGACTATCCTAACATGCCTCGCAGCCTCCTGCCTATAGAATGTTTTGCAAAACAAATCCATAGGAAAGACTCTACTTGGCACAGCTTGCAGAGTCCCTGGGATACGACTTGCTCTGATACAAAGTTTGTCACACCCCACCTTGGGAGTCATGAATGGCACCTAGTTCCTCAATGGAATCTAACCGACCTGGCTAGGCTTATACACGTTTGGTGCATTCCGGCAACTCAATTTTAAGAAAACAATGAGCTATATCTCAGCTGTAAATATAACCTCCCGCCGAAAAGGCCATATAGAATCCTGTAAATGAAAATATCTAACCCACAACAAACAATAAAAGGGAATCCTATGCGGGCTGATAAGACCTCCATGCTGTCTAGTTTTAACTGAAATGAAAACCAGGCAACTATAACTATACTATAGCCGACAAGGCCACTATGTAACAGCTAAATGAGGCCCCACACAACCATCACATGAACTAATCATAGAGAAATTGTAAATATGCAAGCCTCTAAGAGTAAAATATTGGTCGATATAGGGCCCCGACCTACCCTTACTGTACGATCAAAAGAACAAACCTTCTAACTTATCAACTCTGGAGGAGGGGAGCTAATTGTAATGCTGACTCAGGCTGGAAGCTAAGAAGGTCCTGATCCATGTCTATCCATACCTGCAAGCAATTAATACAGCGCCCAAGATGGACGTCGGTATAATATGTACCGAATATGTAAGGCAATGACTGAAAATAACTAAATAAAACTTAAGATGAAACTGAAAATAACTAAGTGAAAGAGATAGAGGTATAACCTAAATAACTTAATCTCCTGCTGTCTAATCTAATAGAAAATAGTGCAAACAAGAACCTTACATGGCCCTCGTAAGCCAGAAGGTACAACCAGCACAGTATAACCCACTAGGGGCCCCCATAATCCTAGTGAGCACAGTTAATCTATATACCCCTAAAAAGGTCAAAACGAGTCAACTAATAACTACAACCAACCTACCAATCTCCTAGGTCTGCAATTGAGCTCGCTCGGCCCCTGAACTATAGTTGAGTCTGAGTCCGATGGACTACTGATATCTGTAACCCGGGAACCAGGCTTGATGGGGGTGTAGTGCTGATACGACATATAAATAGTCTAGCCATGGAATGGACTGTATAAGGTCCTCAAACATCATCTTCTTCCCCCGTGGATGGCATACCCCTCCTAAGAGCGATATCATCTAGCCCCTGGCGGGCAACGACACAGCTAGTAACCCTGGGTTTGTCATGGAAGGCTATACAGGGCAAAGTCAATCCCAAACTAAACATAAGTACTGATCTTAGCTAACAACAACAACTATTCACAACAACAAGACTTCTAGCTTTCTTACTGGGAGTCAAACTGTACTATAATGTTATAGAAACTAACTTACCGAAGGAATTCTCCTTAACATACCTCAATTGCCGTTTCCGGATTATCTGGCGAGTTTCAACTTGTATTCATCAGCTCTTTTCAACTATAACCATAATACTAGGAGAAAGAGACTAATTTCAATATCAAATTTGGCTTAACTTGATAACTTTTGATATTAATAGCGACTATAATTCAACTACGTAAAATACGGGTGAAAACCTATAATTTCCCGGGGGTTCAGAAGAGAGAAATGCTTTCTTGATGCCTGTGATCGTTCAGGAATCAGTTTTGAGCAATTCCGACAAATTTTGCTCGGCGGGGTTATGATTTGCTGGGTGAATTTTGAGAAAATAACACCATAGTAATGCTCCCTATGGGCTTAGCCTTCGATAACTAAAGTTAATTTGAATTTGGACAGTGTTTAATAGCGTAATCGGATGAAAATTAATCAAAACCTTCATTTTCCTCCTTCTCTAGCCGAATATGTTCTATGGAAAATGATCCACATTTGTAAGGAGGGCCTTATATATAGGATAGGGCGACGACAGGGGGTACCCCACTCTGCCCAAGGTGCCAGTAGCAGCCCCGTGTCGCACCCCTCATCGCGCCAGTGGGCTGGCGCGCCGCACTGGCCGGTGCCCTGCCGGTTGACGCGTCGCCCTGGCCCTTCGTGGCCTAGCCTCGCCCGATCCTGCTTTCGGAGCTTTTCTACATGCGTCGTACTCTCTTTATTCATCACAAATCCACGTGTACACTTACTAATTGTAAACTTTTATGTGGTGTAACACTTCACACCCATGAAAGGGACTCTACTCGATGTGGCTTTCAGACATCCGATGATACTCTAAACCTAGTGCTCTGATACCAAGTTTGTCACGCCCTAAGCTTACATCCTGGATGGAACATGGTACTTGGAGTCAAAAGTAACCCCAAGTCAACCTCTGGTCTATCGTACACTGGCATTCTGAGTAAACATAAAATATAGCGGAAGGTTAAAGTAACTATAAAAAGTTTATGAAATAGAACTGGGTCATAAAGTTAAAAAAACTTCTGAGCAAAACTACATGTCTGCAAAAAAACCAAGTCTGTTTTTGAAAGCCACTACAACTGATGAGTTGCTGGGACAAGCCCCCAGCTAACTCCAAGTATAAATAGAAGAAAACAGAACAAAATAAAATAATCTTCATCCTCAAATGATGAGGACTCACCAAATAGAACAACTGGAGTCTTCTGAGAGCAATCGGCTAGCGAGGATGAGACTGAGATCCTGCAGCTGTATCATAAATGATACATCATAAAAGTATACGTTAGTATTTTGAATATACCGAGTAAGTGAGAGAAAACATAACACAATGGAATAAGTAACTGTATTGACAGATATGCAATGACCAACTGAACTGTTGAAGCTGAGATAACCGTAATAAATTGAAATGGTCTAAATGACCCTATATGATGGTAAAAAACATTCTCTAAATCGTAGATACTAGTCCGAAAGACTGTACTGAACTCATAACTGTACTGAGTAGTCTAAAACTGTTCTGAACTGAGCTTAGTTGAGACTGAGCTGAACTGAGCTAAATTAAGACTAAACTGATTAATGGGAAAGTCTATAACTGCCATATAACCATGAGAGCTAGACGTGGAGTCTGATGTATACACCCCATTTCTAGGACCCAATATACCTTGCCAGGGTATAAAGGCTTGAAACTTGGTGATCACGAATCTGGGGCCATGAGGCCAATAAAACAGTAACCTTTGGTGGCAACGTAGTTCTGGGAACCTGGATGCGCTGGAACCCCAGTACGCTTGGTGCTAAGTCCTACTCCCACTAGATAATTCTAGACTGACTGCTAAGTTGATAACTCAAAACTGGGGCCTAAGACTAGTCAGGAATACCTATCTACAAGCACCCTGGGAGCCTTATCGGACCGAATTCTGTAACTAGGTTCTAAGACTGGTTAGAGCTGCTTATCTGGAAGCGTCGTAACCGTTTAAAGAACAAACTGTAATTTTCCAGTTGGGTTCCTAAGGCTGGTCAGAGCTTCCTATATGAAGGTGTCATGACCGCCGAATGAACCACTAAAACTGATATTGAGTCAGATTCTGATAACTGGGAGGCACTACTGACATCTCGAGAATTTCTGTAGTCAAACTGATCAGCAGACATTTTTGACTGACACTGAGTATTTTAACATTTTAACTTAACTGCATTGACATCAATCTAACTAAATTTTCAGCACCAACTAACGACATGGGAATCCTCAACACTAAATGAATTAAGAAATTTCCACTGTTAGTCACTATTTCAAGATTCTAGATTTTCTACATTCAAGGACTAGGGCTAAATTTGACTTTCCATGAAAAAACGTCATTTCAGTCACAATCTGGTGGAAAATATCTACAATTAACATAAAATAATATGCCACATGAATTAAACAAAGTATGACTGATAATTTCTTAACATTCGATAGTTTCAGGGCTAGAACTGATAGAGAGAAATAAGGAGAAATATTGGGGACATAAGGGAAGAATTATTACCTTGTTGAATTCCCACATACCTAGTGGAGAGATCCGAGGAATTTCCTTGAGAACCTGAAGAGAAGTGGACTGCCCTAGCTTTTTCTCTAAAAGCTCCTAAGAGAAACTCTATGTTGTTTTTTCTGAAAATCTGAGTGGGGAATGAGGGGGGGGGGGGACCATTTTGCCCCTCTAAATTCCCTTAAAATATACCAAAACGACGTAGTTTAGAGTCTAGGAGGTTAGGAAATTACTTAAACACCCTTAATAAAATCGTAGGAAAACTGACTGTCAAGGCCTTATGAGGGACCTAAAGGGTCGTTCCTAGTGACCACGACTCATGGTCACAATTGTGAGGTACACTGCCCAAAATCCCTTACTGGTCACCATAGGGGACACCATGACTCGTGGTGTTCCCAATGACACATGATGACCAACCTGTCGCCAACACTGCCTCAAGTTTACTGGATTCAACACGGGCGACACCACGACTCCTGGTGTCCCAATCAAGTCATGGTGAGGACCCATCGTGTACACTACCTGACGACTCCAAATCCCAGTCAACTCTTGACCACGGGTCACCCCACGACTCGTGGTCACACCTGTGGTCACCCCTTTCCAAAAATTTTCAACTCCTCACCATTAGTCACTTAACGACTCGTGGTCACTCCCACGGGTCATAGAACGAGTCTTTCTGTGACCTGGTGCAAATTTTTCAGTTTTCTTTGTTTTAAGTCTCGGGTCTAGTTTTTAAGTTTATGGGGCATTACACTAATGCTCTAATACCAAGTTTGTCACGACCCGAACATAGGCTCGGATCAAGACACGGGAAAAAGAACCCCAAGAGGCTCCAATTCGACCCATGGCAGGAACATAACATCTAAGCTCAACAGTTTAAATGCGTAAATCCAACATATAACATAGCGGAAGTCTGGAAATCTGATAATATCGAATAACTAAATACATAACACAAGTATGAAGCTGAATATATGCTATGTTTGATAAGTCTCTACTACTGACGAGTAGATGGGACAAGAACCCAACTAACTCACTAAAATCTGAAACTAAAAAATAATGAGTAGAATTGATAAGAAGGGCCTTTGGAAGATGAGGACTCACCAACTCTGACCAAGAGATGCCAACACTGAAGATCTGGCTAGCAGTGGGACTAAGCCTGAATGTCGGAGCCTGTATCATGAAATGATACAACATAGAGTATGTGGTTAGTACGTGAAATGTAATGAGTATGCAAGGTAAGTAAAATCGCTAAGCAAGTAAAATCAGAGATCATGCATATCATAAACATTTCATCATAAGAGTTTGAGAGTAGGAATTCGCTTGCTATTATCTGAAAACATGATTTAATGATAAGTGAATATCATAACTGAATGGAATGACTCAAAGCTGAAAAATTATAATCATAAGTAAAACTGAACATTTGGGTCAAACATGTTGAAATCATAATATCTTAACTGATGAACATGCATAACTGAAATAATGAGGAACAATGAGAGACTCGTCATATAACTGACATTACCATGATAGATCTTACATGGTCCCAACTATTACACTCAAGTGGGTAAAGTCATCCAAAGCCTTGCAAGGGCTAATGACGCTACCATGATATCGATATCAAGTTGAAGGCATCTTGTGGGTAGGGGAAGCTAACAAGTGTGGCCCCAAATAATATGAATATACCTACTTTTGTACGTAGTTTTGAGGCATAGGGTTGACTGACCCTTAGCCTACTCGGTGCTAGACGCTACTCCCAAAAACATGCATATGCTCTCTATCATTTTTCAATGAAGCTAAGAATCGTCTACTGACGAAGTTGAATCTTTGCATGACATACATATTCTGAAAATATAACATGAAGAGCCTTGACTCAAACCATACCACAAGCTGAACAAGAGTGAGAATCTAGACTCCAAAACTATGTGGTAAGCTAATAACATGAAATTTAGATAAATCCTGAAACATACTTGATCATATGGGCTTGACCAATACTTGAACATGCTTGAAATAGACTTTGATTACTAAAAACACGAAAATAGTCATGGATAATTCAAAATCATTCTTTCATCACGAAGATCTCATTATAACTTTAAGCATAGATCATAATCTCATCTTCTTATGAACTTCCATAGATGGGCATCTTATTTGTAAAACTTTGAAATCATAATTTGTAATTTAAAACATTATAAAACATTCCCATAAATCATACTTCAACATTAGAAACATGCATAGAGAATACTCATGATAGATGCTTAGAAAATTCACAAGTTGGGTTAAAACCCCATAGATTCATCAACTTAGAAATCACATGAAATTGAAGAGGGATTGGGCATGGGAGTGGATGGATACACCCATTCATAACCCTATATACATAGAGAACTCTGATTACATTATCCTCTTGAATTCCCAAATGAAGATTGGGGAAGAACTTGATGAATCCTAAGCTTGATAACCCTTAAAACTACTAGGCTTGAAAGCATGGAGGGGAATAGGCTTAGAATGAGTTAACCCCTCTTAAAACACCCCTATTTGATCTTAAAACGATGTAGTTTAGGCCTTAAGAACTTCGAAATTACGTAAAGGCCCTTACTAAATTCGCAGGAAAAATACTCACTGTTAGTCCCAACGAGAGATTGGACGACTCGTCATCAAGGACCACGACTCGTGGTCTGCCTTCCATTATCAACAATGGAATTCAAACCTCTGAAATTCACCATGAGGGACAACATGACTCATAGTGTTCCCAATGACTCGTGGTGACCGAGTTGTGACGAGCACTGCCTAAAATCTCTACCTTCAAACCAACCACTAACCATGAGTGACTTAATGACTCGTGGTCCTGACCATGATTCGTGACCTCTCCCCTGGTAAATGCTTTGACCAAAAATCAACCAACTCACCCTTCACTCCACGAGTCACATAACAACCTGCGGTGCACCCCACGGGTTAGTGGATGATTCTTCCTGTGACCTGGTGCAAAAAATCCTATTTTCTCCGTTTCAACCCTCGGGTCTAATATTAGGGCTTTTGGGGTACTACAATGGTGGACTTCAATTCAGAGTTGTAGAAAAGCTGGGTTACCACCTGTCACTTGGTCAGAGTTCTCCAATATGTCTAAGGACGAGTTCATTCCATTAACCAAATAAGATGAAATGAGACATCAGTTCAATAACCTGCATTAGGGCTCCATGAAAGTTAGAGAGTATGAGGCTAAATTCACTAATTTATCCGGGTATGTTCCATTTTTTGTTAAAGACCCAAGGGAGAAGGTGAGACGTTTCATAGATAGACTTAAACATCATTATCATGGCACAGTGATATGTGATATGCGAGGTGGTACCTATTCAGATGTGGTTTACACTACTCTCCGTTTTGAGTCATATTTAGAAATGGAAAGAGCTAAGAAAGAGAGAAAAAAGGCATGTAACACAGGAGGGTTCAGTGGTGCTCCATCTGGGGGAAAGAGCAGTTTCCATCAGGGGCAATCCAGACCTACTCAGTCAGAGTCGGTGGTGCAGTCTTCTAGGAGTGGTTATCTAGCTACACCGGGTTAACAATAGAGGCAGAGGAAGGGCAACAGTTCCTTTCAGTTCGAACATAATCCGAGATGTTCTAATTGTGGTAGATTTTATAATAGTCATTGCTTTGGACCAGACAGGGCTTGTTTTTACTTATGGTGAATAGGGGCACATTGCTAAATTTTGTCCTAAGGGGAATTCTAGTACTATTTAGGCTATGACACAGTTGCAAGGAACTGCTATAGGTACACATACTCAGGCTCATCCAGCTAGGGTTGCTCAGTAGGATGCTCGTGGACAGGGTCTACAGGGTGCACAGGTTGTGCAGGGAGTGGGTGGACCACGATATTCTTTGCTATGGCCAGACAAGATATCGAGGCATCTAATGTAGTAGTCACAAGTATTATTATTGTCAACGCTCATGGGCCATATGCTCTTATTGATCCTAGTTCTACGTATTTGTATGTATCTTCTTCTATTGCTATACTCTTAGAATGAAGAGTTGAGTCTCTTATTGAGCCATATATGGTTATGACCCCTGTGGGGGAGACTTTGACACTAGATAAAGTTTAAAGAGATTGTGTAATATATGTACAAGACTGGGACACCGTAGTTGATCTACTAGAGTTACCATTGTCTGACTTTGATGTGATTATAGGTATGGATTGTTTGTCATCATATTATTATTTGGTTCATTGCTATGCTAAGCTTATATATTTTAATTTTCCTGGTGAGCCATCTTTATTGTTGAAATGCATGACTCCTGTGACCTAAGGAAAGATAATATCTTATGTAAAGGCATGTTGAATAATTAATCATGGGTGTTTGGGTTTTATTGCTACCGTTCATGATACTCGAGAAGAGAATGTTACTATTGACAGTGTTCCTATTGTTCGAGAATTTGTTGATGTGTTTCCAGAAGAATTGACTGGACTACCCCCAATAAGAGAAATTGAGTTTAGCATTGATTTAGTCCAAGGGACTCATCCTATTTCTATTCCTCCATATCATATGGCTCCAGCTGAATTGAGAGAACTGAAGGTTCAACTCCCAGAGTTATTTGATAAGGGGTTCATCAGGCCTAGTGTATCGCCTTGGGGTGCACCTGTGTTATTTATGAAAAAGAAAGATGGTACAAAGAGAATGTGCATTGACTACAGATATTTAAATAAGGTGACAATCAAGAATAAATATTCGTTGCCTTGTATGGATGATTTATTTGATCAGCTATAGCATGCTACTTGCTTTTCCAAAATTGACTTGAGATCGGGTTACCATCAGCTGAGAATCAAGACCAAGGATATCTCTAAGATAGCTTTTCAGACCAGATATTGGTACTTTGAATATTTGGAGATGTCCTTCGAGTTGAATAATGCACCTACAACATTTATGGACCTCATGAATAGGGTATTTAAGCCATATTTAGACCATTTTGTCATTGTGTTCATTGATGAAATTTTGGTCTACTCTAGGAGTAAGGTAGAACATGAACAACACCTGAGAGCTGTGCTACAAACACTTAGAGAACAAACGCTTTATGCCAAGTTCTCAAAATGTGAGTTTTCGTTGGGCACAGTTGAAAGTATGATTTCGAATTACCCATGTCCATGTTCATGTTTTCGAATGATCAAGTCTATGTCAAGTATGTTTAAGTATTGGGCAATCCCATATGATCAATTATGTGTCATGATTTATCTAAAATTTCATGTTATTAGCTTACCACATGGATTTGGAGTCTACACTCCCACTATCTTTCAACTTTTGGTATGGTTTGAGCCCAAGGCTCCTCATGTTATAATTTCAGATTTATGCATGTTTGTTATGAGTCAGCTTTGTGACTAGATGATGGTTCAACTTCGTTGAAAAATGATGGAGAGCATATGCATGTTTTTAGGAGTAGTGTCTAGCACCGAGTAGGGTACGGGTCAATTAACCCTATGCCTAAGAATTACATGCCAACGTAGGTATGTTCAAATTATTGGGACCTCCCTTGTGAGCTTCCCCTGCCCCCAAGGGGCCTTCAGCTTGATATTGATATCATGGTAGCGTCCTTAGCCCTGGAAAGGCTTTGGACGGCTCTGGCCACTTGAGTGTAATAGTCGGGACCACGTAAGCTCTATCGTGGTAAGGTTGGTCATATGATGAGTCTCCCATTGTTCCTCACGATTTCAGTTATGCATGTTCATTAGTCTTGATACTATGTATTCAATAGGTTTGACCCAATGTCCAGTTTTACATATGATTATCAGTTTTTAGCTTTGAGACATTCGATCCAGTTATGATATTCAGTTATGTTCAAATAATGATTTCGAAAAACAACACGCAAGACTTACTCTCAATATCTTATCTTAATAATGTTTTATGATATGCATGATTTATGATTTTACTTACTTAGCAGTTTTACTTACCTTACATACTCAGTATATTCCACGTACTGACCGCATACCCTATGCTGTATCATTTCATGATACAAGCTCAAATATTAAGGCTCGGTCCTGCCAGTAACTAGACTCCCAATATTAGCATCTTCCAGTCTCAGTTGGTGAGTCCTCATTTTCGAGGGCTCTTTATCAATTGTATAGAGTATTTTTAGTTTCAGACTATAGTGAGTTAGTTGGAGTCTTGTCCCATCAACTCATCAGTAGTAGAGACTTTTCAGACATAACATGTATTTAATTTTAGTTGTGTTATGTAGTCAGATGTTATGATATTTTAAGGCTTCTACTTTATTATACATTCTAGACTTCCACTTAATTATGTTGATTTAAGATATCATGTTCATGCCATGGGTCGACTTGGAGCCTCTCTCAGGGTTCTGTCTCGTGTCTCGATTCGGGCCTATGTTTGGGTTGTGACAAACATGGTATCGGAGCATTAGGTTGTGAAGTGTCCTAGGGTGTGTCTAAGCCACGTTAAGTAGAGTCTTTTCATGGGTGTGAAACGTGCCACATTTATGATGAAGAGGCTACGAGACGTTTAGGAAATGTTCCTTTATTTCATGGTCTATGTCGTGCGATGAAATGTCTCTCTATCCTTCTAACTCATGCTATACACATTTCAAAAATCATGCCTCATTGCAGATTTAACGGAAGAAGAAATGGTAATGGAGAAGGACACCAAAAGGACCCACCTGCCCCAGAGGACCATGTACCCGATCAGGTTGCTCACGCAGAGTTCAAGGCAGCCATACAAATGCTAGCTCAGGCCTTGACTGCACAGGTCAATCAACAAGCGGTAGCGCATATCCCTCATAACAGGAATGTGGCAATGACAAGAGTCAGAGATTTTCTGAGGATGAACACTCCGGAGTTTCTTGGGTCAAAGGTGGAAAAGGATCCACACGAGTTTATTGATGAGGTTCTGAAGATCACCCAGATCATAGGGGTGATTAGAGAGGAGTGCGCCGATCTAACCTTATATAAGTTGAAAGGGGTTGCGCACATTTGGTTCAAGAAGTGGAAAGATAGTAGGACAGTTAGAGTAGGCCCTATTGGTTGGGATGAGTTCCATACCACATTCTTGGATCGATTCTTCCCTCATAAGATAAGGGAGATTAAAGTAGCTGAGTTTGTGAACCTAAAGCAAGGAAAGATGACAATTCAGGAGTATTCATTAGAGTTCACTCACTTTTCCGAGTATGCACCTGAGATGGTGACAGATTAGAGAGCCTGAGTGAATCAGTTCGTGCATGGGATAGTAGACTACTAGGTCAAGGATTTCCAGATCGTGATGCTCATCAGGACATTGACTTTCCCCTGATGGTTCTGTGAGCCCAGTAGATGGAGGCGTTACAGGTGAGTGAGCGGGATAAAGACGCTAATAGGGCCAGGACTGAAAGCTTTGGATTCTCCCAGCAGAGACCTAGTGGATACCGCCAACGGTCCCACCAGATATCTTTAGCCCCAGCACCGTCGGCTATGAGTTTGCTATCCAGATCTAGGCGTGACTAGAGGGGACAAGCATTAGGCTCTAGAGGTCAGTGTAGCATACCCGCAGAGTCCAACATTCTAGAATGTGGCAAGTGTGGTCGGAGACACACATGTCAGTGTTCGGCAGGTTCAAGTGCTTGTTTCAAGTGCGGGAAGCCCGAACATATACTCAAAGATTGCCCAGCAGCTAGACAGGGCCATGTTAGGTGCCGAGGCGCAACCTCTAGTTCAGAATCCCCACGAGTATGCCCAGCTTAGCAAGGGCATCTACTAACGCTGGTGGTGGACAACGCTAGAACAGATTCTATTCTAGCATCTCGTCAGGAGCAGGAGGTCTCCCCATATGTAGTCACCAGTATGTTACGAGTTTTTCACCTTAATGTATATGCATTGTTACAACTAGGGGCAACTCTATCGTTTGTGACCCCCTATGTTGCTAGTAATATTGGAGTCATTCCCGAAATCCTATTAGAACCCTTCTCAGTCTCTACTCCAGTCGGTGATTCAGTTATAGCTCAACGGGTATATAGAAATTGCCCTATCACAGTCTTTAGAAAATCACCTCAACAGATTTAGTAGAGCTTGTCATGACCGATTTTAGTGTTATCTTTAGCATGGATTTACTACATGCATTCTATGCCTCAGTCAATTGTAGAACCCATTCATTAGAGTTTAGATTTTCAGGTGAGCTAGTCCTAGAGTGAAAGGGTAGTTTAGCTGTGCCTGTAGGTCACTTCATTTCCTACCTTAAGACAGAAAGATGATTTCTAAAGGTTGTGTGCACCATATAGTTGGGGTTAAGGATGATATGTGTGAAACCTCGACTATCCAGTCAATTCATGTAGTGTGTGAATACCCAGAAGTGTTTCCAGATGATTTACCGGGAATCCCTCCCAAGTGGGAGATCAATTTTGGTATTGGCCTTCTTCCCGATATGTGGCCTATATCCATTCCTCCTTATAGAATAGCTCTAGCTGAGTTAAAAGAGTTGAATGAGAAGTTGAAATACCTCATAGACAAGGTTTCATTAGACCTAGAAAATCCCAATGGGGTGTACCAGTTCTCTTATCCGCAAGAAGGATGGCTCTCTTTGTCTGTGCATTGACTATCAACAATTAAACAAAGTTATATTAAGAACATGTATCCTCTCCCCAGGATTGAGGAATTTTATGAACAAATCTAGGGTACCAAGTGTTTTTCAAAGATATACCTTAGATCCGGTATCACGAGCTCAAAGTTAGAGAGAGTGACATTACGAAGACAGCTTTCAAGACTCGGTATGGTCACTATGAGTTTGTAGTTATATATCTTTTGGACTAATGAATGCTCCTATAGCTTTTATGGTTTTGATGAACAGGGTGTTCAAGCCATACTTGGATATGTTCGTGATCGTGTTCATAGATGACATCCTTATATACTTTTGGAGCAAGGAGGAACATGCTGCTCATTCGAGGGTGGTGCTATAGACTCATAAGGATCGCCAGTTGTATGCTAAGTTCAGTAAATCTGAGTTTTTGTTGGACTCGGTAGCATTTTTGGGTAATGTGGTGTCAAGTGAGGGTGTACAGGTGGACTCTCAAAATATAGAAGTGGTGAAGAATTGGCCTAGACCAGTTAGTCCTTCAAATATTAGGAGTTTCTTGGGTTTAGCTGGTTACTATTGAAGGTTTGTTGAAGGGCTTTCGTCCACTGCAACACCATTGACTAAATTGACCCAGAAGAAAGTGAAGTTTCAATGGTCAGAGGCCTGTGAGAAGAGCTTCCAAGAGTTGAAGACTCGACTCACCTCATCACCGGTGTTGACCCTACCTGAGGGCACCGATGGGTTTGTGGTATATTATGAAGCTTCGAGGATCGGTCTTGGTTGTGTATTGATGCAGCATGATAAAGTTATAGCCTATGCTTCCAAGGAGCTGAAGATCCATGAAAAGAGTTACCCGACTCACGACCTCAAGTTGGCGGTGGTAGTATTTGCCTTGAAGATTTGGAGACACTATCTGTACGGGGTCCATATAGATGTGTTTATGGACCACAAAATCATACAGTGCATGTTTACCCAGAAGGACCTAAATCTACGTCAGAGGAGGTGGATGGAGCTTTTGAAGGATTATGATATGAGTGTCCTTTATCATCCGAGCAAAGCTAATGTGGTGGAAGATTCTCTTAGCAAGCTTTCCATGGAGAGTGTATCCCATGTAGATTTTACATGTTATACATGTTAGACTTCCGCTTTATTATGTTGATTTTAGATATAGTGTTCATTCCATGAGTCGACTTGGAGCCTCTCGGGGTTCTTTGTCTAGTGTCTCAATCCGGGCCTATGTTTGGGTAGTGACAACTATGGATTTTGTTTTTGGGTTGCCAATTACTTTTAAGAAACACGACTTAGTTTGGTTGATTGTGGACAAACTCACAAAGTCATCACATTTCATACCAGTTCGGGTTACTCATACCGTAAAGCAGTTAGAAAATATTTACCTTCGTGAGATAGTTCGGCTTCATGGTGTACCTATTTAAATAATATCTGATCGAGGTGCATAATTCACTGATGAGTTTTGGATGTCTTTTCAGAAGTCATTGGGTTCGCAAGTCGAGTTGAGTATAGCTTTTCATCCGCAAACTGGCGGACAATCTAAATGGATTATTCATATCTTGGAGGATATTCTTAGGGCTTGTGCGATCGATTTTGATAGCCATTGGGATGATCAGTTGCGTTTGGCAGGGTTTTCTTATAATAACAACTACCAATCGAGTATACAGATGGCGCCGTTTGAGGCTCTATATGGTCGCAAGTGTCGTTCACTTGCTAGATGGTTTGAACTTGGCAAAGCACAATTACTAGGTCCAGATTTATTTCAGCAAGCTTTGGAGAAAGTTGCATGGATATGAGAATGACTTAAGGCAGCACAAAGCTGACAAAAGTCCTTTGCAGATAAGAAAGTTCGTGATATAGAGTTTGTGAAGGCTGAGAAAGTCTTTCTAAAAGTTTTCCCTGTGAAAGGAGTTATAAGATTTGTCCAGAAAGATAAGTTAAGTCCTATATACATTGGTCCTTATGAGATTTTGGATCGGATTGGGTTGGGGGAGCATAGACTTGCCTTACCTCCGAGATTATCCACTGTTCGTCCTGTGTTTCACGTGTCCATGCCTAGACGATATGTACATGATGATAGTCATAAGATCCAGTGGGAGGATGTGGAACTTGATGAGAATTTGACTTATGAGGAAGGTCTGATACCTATTACTAATAGGCAAGTACGATAATTGAGGTCCAAGAAGGTGGCTGAACAATCCAACCGAGGAGGCTACTTAGGAGTGTGAAGTGGACATGCGAGATAGATATTCTCACCCATTTGACACTATAGGTATGATTCTAAACCCGTTCAAGGAAGAACATTATATTTAGAAGGGGAGAGTGTAATAACCCTAATTTAATAAAGAGTTATTTAATAATTACACACTAACAAAAAAGAAAGATAAGAATTTAATAATAATAATAATAATAATAATAATGGACAAATCCCAATTAAACTAAAGACTTAAAATAAATAAGTAAAATTACAAATTTCTGTTTGAAATGCTATAGAATGCAGAAGAAAAGAACGCAGGAAAGAAAAAAAACACAGAAGAGAAGAGAAGAAAGGAAGAGAAAAGGGGAGGAAAAAGGAGAGAAAAATAAGGATTTTCGATCCAAATAATCAATGTACTAATACAAATCTTTTTCTTAGTTTTATTATGCGATAATAAGAAAGTTTTCAGTGTAGAAACATGGATAAAATTTAGAATAATTTAGAAAGTTTAGCCCTAGGGTTCATCAACAAAAATCATCAATTCGAAAGGGCAAACATTATCAAAATTCGATATTAATTAATGTTCTGGAATCCTCTCATCAAGGAGAATCTATTGGCGGTCATAGTTCAGGAATTCTGCTCCGTTGACCAAAGTTGACTTTTTCGGTCAATCCTTTGACCACAAATTTGACTTTCGTTAAAAATTAAGAAAACATCTACCAAAGTATTTTTGACCATTATAAACCCATTTTTGTACAGTTTGAGGTGATAAGGAGACCCGAGAGCATAGCTTTGAATTATTGAAAAGTGTGCTTGAGCTGTGAATTTGAAGTAAGTGAGACTTTAACCTTTGAATGCTTGATTTTTAAATTTGTTTTAAAAATGTGTTTTGTCTGCCTGGTCCATGTGTTGGGACGAGCATGTGCTAGGAAAAATTGGTGGTCTTCGAGGCTAGCCGTGTATATCTTATATTTAAGCACACCAAAACTCTCTTTATTACAATTAACTCGTGTAGTGATACGACTGTGAGCCATGAGTTTGGGGCTTTGTATATGTTCCTAGATATCACTGGGCATTGTGTATGCCTCTTGACAATATTGATTATTATGTCTGCTATTGCAGAATCGTGGTTTGGAGTAATTTGTGTAGATGCCATTCATGACAAGCCCTTAGGGTAAATTGTGTTGAAATATATAGTATTATTGATAGTTAATTGTGTGAATCTTGTTGAAGATTATATTATGATATAATTCCTGTGCATTTGGTGAGTTGTATATATATTTTTAAAACTTGTTCCAGGGGTATTTAAAGTAGCAGGTCAAGGATCTTACTGAGTTATATTTATGTATAGCTCACTCCTTACTTGCATGTCTATGAAAATACCATTGTGAAGCGCGAGACTAGTGGCTGATGAGTCCGTTCGCGTAGATTCTGTTGCTGAGATGAGCCTTCGCGTTGATTCGTGTAGGCTGTCATTTTAGCTCTATCTATTTTATAGCCTATATTTTCTTTCTTAGGGTTTTTATGCCTGACAGTTAGACTCATGTAACTCTATTAGATGCTCCATGGTCTTTTGTGAGATTTGGGCTAGACACTTAGTATTTGAGTAATTGTCTAATTTCATAGATTGATTTTGGATTTTGTTGAATCACTATTTTCGATATAATTCTTAGTAATGTGTTTAGACTTACACGTATTTGCTCTCAGTTCTAATATAAAAGATCAAGTGAAATGGATAAATTGGTTTTCCCAAGGGGTGATGTTAGCGGGTGCCAGTCACACCTATGGGATATTTTGGGGCATGACAATGTTGGTATCAAAGCGTAGGCTTTAAGTCTTGGGTCATCGAGCAGTGTTTAGTAAAGTCTTGTTCATGGGTAATTAGGCGCCCATACTTATGACCTCGAGGCTACCGAACAATTAGGATGTTTTCCTTTCTTTCATTCTTTATTTGTGCATTTGAATTGATGCAAGTCTAATCTTGAAATATTTATTTCCCAGATGGATAAGAAACAGGCGTCTTCATCTGCTAGTCGATCAAAGGCACTAGTTGGACGGGGTGTGAGGCATGGTACTGCCCCCAGTGGTAGTCGAGCTAGGGCCCATTAAAAAGGGGCTCAGACTAGGGCACAGGCCAATCCTCATCCTGAATTTGTGAATGGAAGTCAACCCCGAGTTGTTGCTCTGGACCGAGTATAGGAACAGGTTGTTCATGATGCTCCATCGACAGTACCAGGCTTTGTACCTACTGTTTCCTTGCCTACAGATGTAGTGATGAGATTGTTGAATGTGTTAGAGGCATTGGTGGCTAATCATGGTGGACTTCCAGTTCCTCAAACTACTTCGCAAACGCAAACATAAGTCTAGTTGAATGTTGCAGTTTCACAGGCACCTCAGTTGACCTCTCAGCCGATTGTTCATTCAGTTATAACTATTGGGCAATCCAAAGATATTATGAATTTCATGGATCTTAAGATACTAGAGTTCGATGGAACACCAATTTCTATTGCACCTCAGAAGTTCATTAACTGCAGTGAAAAGATACTGAGTATATTGGGATTGAAAGAGACTCGTGGTGTGGAATTTACTACTTTCCTATTCTCAGGGTCAACAGAGGCATGGTGGACTTCAATTCAGAGAGGTAGACAAGAAGGGTTACCACCTATATCTTGGTCAGAGTTCTCCATAATGTTTAAGGACAAGTTCATTCCATTGATCAAACAAGACGACATGAGATATCAGTTTAACAACCTGCGTCAGGACTCTATGATAGTTACAAAGTATAAGGCTAAGTTCACTATTTTATCCAAGTATTGTTCCATTTTTAGTTGAAGACCCGATGGAGAAGGTGAGACATTTCGTAGCTAAACTTGAACATCATTATCATGTCCCAGTGATATGAGATATGTGAGGTGGTACCTATTCATATATGGTTGACACTGCTCTTCGTTTCGAGTCATATTTAGAAAAGGAAAGAGCTGAGCAAGAAATAAAGAGGCGCGTAACACATGAGGGTTTAGTAGTGCTCCATCTGGGGTAAAAGTTGTTCCGTCAGGGGCAATCCAAACCTACTCAGTCAGAGTCGGTGGTGCATTCTTCTAGGAGTGGTTATCTAGCTACACAGGATCAATAGGAGATGCAGAGGAAGGGAAATAGTTCCTTTCAGTCCGAACAACATCCAAGATATTCTAATTGTGGTGGATTTTATAATGTTCGTTGCTTTGGACAAGACAGGGCTTGTTTTACTTGTGGTGAATAGGGGCACATTGCTAAATTTTATCCTAAGGGGAATTTTGGTACTAGTCAGGCTACGACACAATTGCAGGGAACTGCTACAGGTACGCATACTCAGACTTTACCAGCTAGGGCTGCTCCACAGGATGCTAGTGGACAGGGTCGACAGGGTGCACAGGTTGTGTAGGGAGTGGGTGGACCACCGAGATTCTTTGCTATAGCTAGAAAAGATATCGAGGCATCTAATGCAGTAGTCACAAGTATTATTATTGTCAACTCTCATGGGCCATATGCTCATATTGATCCTGGTTCTACATATTCGTGTGTATCTCCATCTTTTGCTATATTCTTTAAATGAAGAGTTGAGTATCTTATTGTGCCATATATGGTTATGACCCTAGTGGGGGAGACATTGGCAGTGGATAAAGCTTACAGAGACTGTGTAATATCTGTACAAGATAGGGATGCCCTTGTTGATCTACTAGAGTTACCGATGTCTTACTTTGATGTGATTATGGGTATGGATTGGTTTTCATCATGTTATTCTTTTGTTGATTACTATTCTAAGCTTATACATTTTAATTTTCCTAGAGAGCTACATTTAGTGTGGAAAGGCATGACTCCTGTGACCCAAGGAAAGATAATATCTTATGTAAAGGCATGTCGAATGATTAATCATCAGTGTTGGGTTTTATTCTACCATTCATGATACTCGAGCGGACGATGTTACTATTGATAGTGTTCCTATTGTTCGAGAATTTGTTGATGTGTTTCTAGAAGAATTTCCCGGACTACCCCCAATAAGAGAAATTGAGTTCAACATTGATTTAGTCCCAGGGACTCATCCTATTTCTATTCCTCCATATTATATGGCTCTAGCTGAGTTGAGAGAACTGAAGGTTCAACTCCAAGAGCTACTTGATAAGGGGTTCATCAAGCCTAGTGTATCTCCTTAGGGTGCACCTGTGTTATTTGTGAAAAAGAAAGAAGGTGCAATGAGAATATGCATTGACTACAGACAGTTAAACAAGGTGATGATCAAGAATAAATATTCGTTGCCTCATATTGATGATTTATTCTATCAGTTACAGCGTGATACTCACTTTTCCCAATTGACTTGAGATTGGATTACCATCATCTGAGAATCAAGACCGAGGATATCTCTATGGTAGCTTTTCGGACCAAATATGGGCATTTTGAATTTTGGGTGATGTCCTTCGGGTTGACTAATGCACCTGCAGCATTTATGGACCTCATGAATAGGGTATTCAAGCATACTTAGACCATTTTGTCATTATGTTCATTGATGAAATTTTGGTCTACTCTGAGAGTGAGGCAGAACATAAACAACACGTGAGTGCTGTGCTGCAAATGCTTAGAAATGAAAGCTTTATGCCAAGTTTTCGAAATGTGAGTTGTGGTTTGGCATAGTTTCCTTTTTGGGAAACATAGTGTCACGCGATGGGATCAAAGGATGATTGAAGCGGTTTGAGATTATCCTCGACCCAGATTTGTGGAAGGCTTCTCAAAGATAGTTGCTCCATTGATGTGTTTAACACAGAAAGGTTTAGTATTCTAGTGGTCTGATGGATGTGAAGAAAGCTTTCAGAAATTAAAGACTGTGTTGACTACAACTTTAATTGTGACCTTACCTATCGTGGAGGGTGGTTTTACCATTTATTGTGATGCGCCTCAAGTCAAATTGGGTTGTGTATTAATGCAGAATGGTAAAGTTGTGGAATATGTGTCTCGACAACTAAAAAATCATGAGAAGAATTATTCGACTCACGACATGGAATTG
>JACEIK010005371.1:64229-77960 GCA_018107945.1 Datura stramonium | reverse complement strand
CTGCAAAAAAAAATATATGAAGTTTTATATAATATTATATACCGGTGTATAATATTATATACCGAATTTTTTAATTACCGCTTTAAGAAAAAAAAAGCTATACGACTGAAAACTTAAAAACTTGATTATATAATTGCAATATAATGCTATAGAGTGTATATTTACGTAATTATCTCTTATTATTTTATGTAATATTTTTAAGAATTGATAAGCCCACATTTTTACCTGCATGTTGACGACCTGATGTCTGCTTAGTTCTATTCACATTTATTAGAGGTAAAATAAATTCTTGTACTATGAGAGTTTTCTTTTGAACCAGTTAATATTTTGGCACCTTTATGATGAAATGAACTTTCCACTTATTGATTATAAGTAAGTTTTGTTATTTCTGGAGAATGGAGGGTTGCTAATCTTTCAGAATTTAAGTTTAAACTTGTAAAAGACAACTGATGCTTCTACAGGATAATAATATACTTATAGATTGTTCTGCTAACATTAATTGGTACAGCCTATGACTATGAGTGGCCAATATTAAAATATATGTCATTGAAACTTATTGCTTAAATTCTACAAGTGTTTGCAATATTTTAGGAGTTTCATTAGGAAATTTAGAGTAGTAATACTTGTATAAAAAGTGAATACTCGCATTGTATGTAAGGTTTGGCGGGAGAGATTTAGGAATAAGTAATTTCAATTTAAAATTAGCCATAAAAATAACTTGGAGGGAATATGAAACAAATACATGCATGGCTAATTATGTCAGTAGATACTGCACATCACTAGCAGAACAAAGTTGCCAGCCATTCTGGGGTACATTAACTGCTTGAATAGAGGTTATGGAAAGTAATTCTTTCTTGTAAAGAACCCATTTCGGTACTTAGGGTGGGTTGCTAACCCAGCGGAAAGCATTCTACCTAATAAGGCCCGATAACAAGTGAGTTCACTGGGAGGAACACCATGGTAAAATGTACTATCAGTCAAAAGCAGATAGCAAATACAAAAGGAACACAGGAGAACAGAAAAATTGCACTAGCATATGTAGAACGCTGTCAAGAGTATAAATAAGCAAAGGTGACAGATTAGACTGAGCAATTCAAAAAGAACTTACAGGACGGATAGATCAGCAGTGAACTTCTTCAGATCTCTTCCGGATGCAATTTCTCGCAACGCATTATCCTTAGAGTAAAAGCAATCTCAAGGGTAGCTGGCTTTGATTCCTCTGGAAGGTGAACTTCTGGGATATCTTGAGGTTTCTTGTTAATAAAGGTCGTTTGTATTGGACAACAAGAATAAGATTGCCAGGGTTATGAATTATGCTGAGCAATTCAAAAAGATCCCAGATGTCAGCTATTCCACCAAGTACACCAGCAGATTTGCTTCTACCAAAACGAGCTATGAACCAGCATTCTCCTCCAAACAGCTTCCAAATAGTGCTCTTCACCAGCGATAGTGACGCCTCTGATGCAGCCATAGGATTCATCCTCGTTGAGCTCCAATTCAATTACCAAACCCCCTAAACAAAGCGTGAAACTGAAAGACTTAAAAATGAAAATTATTACTCTATCACCCAGCTGTAAGCAGACAGATATAAGCTCACATTAGCTTACATCTTCTTTTCATCATAAGACCCTCCACCCCACCCAAAAAATTTAAAATAGAAGAAACATGAGTAAAACATTAAATTATCAAAGTATATATCTGTAAAGAAATAGATCTTGGGCCTTATTCAACCCTAAAAGCTAGCTTATGAGGGGAGGATTGCCCAAGTTCATATAAGAAGACCACCCATCTCATTAACCACGATATGAGACTTTTTTTTTCATTCATCAACAACATCCTACCAAACATGAAAAGACTAACCTGATGAAGGCCTTCACGTTGTCATAGATTGAACAATACTCAGCTACAAGAAATGGATATTCTTTTGCAACCTAAATATGTAATCCCTTGATCAACAAATTCATGGATTTGAAAAACATGAATAAACCTATACCATAGCAAAAGGGGAGGTAAATGATCCAATAGTAGAACTCAAAATGCTATGCAATCATTAATGACTTTGAGTGACATCTTCCAGTCCCAGTAATACCAGCGGCGGCTACACCATTAGCAGGTTAGAGAGCAAATATATTGCTGACAGCATGTCCTTTATAGCAACAACTTCTACCATCTGCTGACAATCTCTTGTTTGGGCCTGGTCTCAGTTCATGAGAAAACATCGCCTCTAGGTTTTGATAATATTCAATTTGCTGTAAATAGGAGAGTCCAAAGATTTCAGTTTGCCCCTAACGTTGTCCCAAAAAAGTCACTTACACACCTAAACTTAACGGGCTGCCTCTTACCCCTCTATTCTTGTCAGGAGTGGAACTAATCCTCCCTGAGTGATGATGTGGCAAAGAAAGTGTACTTTCCTAGAAGCATAAAAAGGGCAGTCCTGACCACTAACTTCCGCAATGCGCGAGGTCTGGGGAAGAGCTGTCTGATGGGACCATAATACCATATTGCATTTCTACAAGAGTGTTTCGCAGCTTGAACTCATGAGCTCCTAGTCACACGGAGATAACTTTGAACATTGTGCCAAGACTCCCCATATGAGAGGAAACCATGCTAAACACACATAAAATTTTCCAGGTGTCATTTTCTTACGAAACATTATACAACTAACTACACAACAATAATAACATACCCAGTGTGATCCCACAAGTGGGGTCTGCGGAGGGTAGGATGTACGCCGACCTTATCCTACCTTTGTGAGGTAGAGAGGTTATTTTTGATAGACTCTCGGCTATACGAATAATTATATTAATTTTAAATTCTCCTTTCTTTGTACTCTTTTTCTTAAACCAATCCCCTCTTTTCTTTTTCCTTTCTCTTTCTCATTCTTCCTCTTCACCAAATCCACCAGAACCTTCATCATTGTTGCCACTACCTCCACCTCCCCGTCCTCCTCCTACTTCAGCCCCACCCCTTTCATTCCTAACACCTATTGCCAGCAATTATCTTTCTTTTTTTTCTTTTTTCTTTTTCTTTCTTTCTTTTCACCAAACCCACTTGAATCTCTGCCATTAATTCCACCACCTCCACCTCCTTGGTTCTCCTCCACCCCCACCACTTCCATTCTCACCACCTAGTACTAGACATTTCCTTTTCTTTTTCTTTTCACCAAAACCACTTAAACCTCCACATTGTTGTCAGTTGCCGCTACCTCCTCCTCATCCTCCTTCTACTAGCCAGCCTCAAGTGTCCTGGTAACAAATTTATATTCTATACCTATAGCAATGACAAAGATTCATTATGGTGAAATCTGTGGTGGAGAAATAAAGAAGGAAAGAAGAAAGGTAAACAAGAAGAGATAGATTAAACTGTGTTATACACGTATCTGGATACACCCAACAAAATCTGAGATTCTCGTGGCGAGGGGCTATTAGTTCAAATCTGAACAAGTGCAGGGGGTAAGGGCCGGTCTCAAAGTTTAGGCGTGTGATATTTTGGGACAACTTTACTGGGCAAATTAGTCTTTTTCTATAATTTCTTCGATTAAGCTTATTCATCATAAAATAACTGCATATCCCGACAAATGGCCTCACAGTAAACTGTTTTAAATTATAGCTATCACCTTGATCTCGGGTCTTCATATGTTATTTATTGCCTAGTGTGCTTCCTCACCAGGGCGATCTTGTCATTTCATTCATCACTGAAAATCTAATAAGATTTTTTTTTTTTGTGATCAATCATCAGTGTCACTATACTTGGCAACACCAAATAAACCATCCATAAACCAACAATTTTGCAACACCACATCTAACGGGCAGTAGCAAGATGGACCAACCATCTTCTTATCTGCAGGATATGACTCAACACGGTACCCTGAAACCGCACCAAATCATCTTAAAATGAAAAGCTTAAGCACAGCACATCCTTAGAACTTAATTCTGAATGTCTCAACAACAATACTGACCTGCAAAGCTCATTGTAGGAACAGTTGACGAATCTGCAAGTTGGAGATCTGTACTGTATTCCAGCAAACTTTCAAGAGCACCCTAGACAAAAATCTGATCAGAGATGCAGCATAAATGAAGTCAGTAAGAAAACCTGGCTCAACTTGTCAATCACCAAGTAAGATCAACATCTGTAGAACACACAAGCATTTGCTTTAGTGAATCACATTTGTAGAACTGAGCTCTAGAATTAGTTTTGTGAAAGGATAATACTTCAAGAGAGGCAATGCCCAGGAACATAAAGGACACCATTTCTAGTTGGACATCTAGAAGGAGGAGGAGAAGTCGAAAAGCATCGGACTTTGCGCAATTAGCACTCATGTGGATCTTGTGGAAGGAGAGAAATAAAGGAGCTTTTGAAGGGATACGAACAACTATATGTATTTGAGGAATAGCCTCTCATTCATAGTTTGTTTTGGTGCATCCATGAAGTTCCAGTTTGTATAGAAGATTGGATATCATTTGTAGAGAATCATCTACTTTTGGTATACTAATCGTATATGGGAAATTTTTGCATTATGAATAAAATTATTTACCTTATCCAAAAGGAGAAAACTCCTTAAGAGGTGATTCCCTTAAGCCCTTTTTCCATTCTGGAAACTGAAGAACAATAATTAACTTTAAGTTGCCACAAGCAGCTTGTAATCAACCATGTGGAGCCTAATAAGCCAAGTAAAGATAATATGGACTCAGAACTTAATTGGTTGGCAAAAGTCTATATGCATATTTAGTCAACAAAACCCCTTACCAATCACTAGAACTAGACCTAATATAGAAAGCTTTTGCTTACCAATGTCCAATTGACAGTCCAATAAAGAAATTTTCAGAGAGTATCTTATCTATATAGTTTATTGTAGCTTCAGAACCATTTTCACAAATGAAAAGCTCCACTTATGCCAACTCCATAGATATTCACATACTATAATTAGCTGAACCAACCTTAGCAGATGCTATAGTTATCTGGACCAACCTTAGCAAGTGTTATTAATGCCATTTGGCTTGGAAATAATAACACTCGTGAACTTGCAAACATGATCAAATTCCAATGTTTCAACTCTTTGATCCTTTCATCCACATTTCCGGGATTTCTGTATCAAAGAATATCCTCCATACAATAGTTTAAAAGCCAAACTGCAGAACAAGCATAAAGGTAAAGGAAAGAACTGGTCACCTATTTTGAATGTGCTTCAGTCAATCAGCTAGCTTGATAGAAGTTTTCATCTTGGATAGGACCCTTTTTTTGCTATCCCGGTCTCCTTGTTTTCCACCAAAAAACATAAATGGATTTTCTTGACTGATCTGCCTTAACAAAGCAACATACATTCATTTCACTAACTGAATTTCCTACTTTTGAGTATCTTTACAAAGTAAAAAGCATACTTCAGAGAAAAAATAAACTAGAAAGCTAAAACACAACTTTATTACCTCGAATCTCAAAAGCACCTGGTCATTGAAAGCACCTGGTCATTGATAAACTACGATCATGTCAACTCTAGCAAAATCCTGGCCAAGAATGTCATGAATACAAAGGTACATGGTGGGAGAGCTAATAACTTTTTATTCTTCTAGCCCATAAATCCACTCTTCCATTAGTTCAAGTTTAGGCGTATAGCCAGCATCTTTCATATTGATGGCTAAATATTCCAACATATCATATATCATGCAGCACTGAGGATGCTTCTTATCTCTAGATACAAAACAGTGTGGATATCCAGAAGTATCAATCCAACTACACCCAACCTCCTTTGACAACCCCATTTTGCGCATTCCTCTTCTGACGTTATCAACAGACTGCCAGTTTCCTTCTTCTGCATATATATTTGAAAGCAGAACATGATATCCAGAAATTCTGTCACTCCCCTCTAATTCAAGCAGCTTACTGGAAACAATTTTCCCCAATTCAAAATTTCTATGCACTCTGCAGGCTGCAAGGAGTGATCCCCATATTCCCAAGACATTACCCTCTTCACCCAACTGTTTAGCAAAATTATGAGCTTCATCCAACCGTCCAACTCTTCCTAACATGTCAATCACACAAGCATAGTGCTCTGCTGATGGCTGAATCCCATATTCTTCGCCCATCAGCTCAAATATTTGAAGGCCTTCCTCAACCAATCCGGTGTAGCTGCAAGCAGACAGGACTGCTACAAAGGTAACAGCATCTGGTTCTAAACCATTCTGCCGCAAAGAGTAGAACAGTGTTAGAGCTTTTTTACCCATCCCATGCTGACCGTATCCCAAAATCATATTTGTATATGTCACAGAGTTCTTCTCAGGAGATTTTAGAAAAACACTTTCAGCATAATCAATGATTCCTGATTTTGAATACATGTCTACCAAAGCCGAGACAACATAAACATTGTTCTCAAACAAATTGCGAACTGCAAAACAATGTAGCTGCTTGCCTATTGCTATACTTCCTGACTGGCTGCATGATGGGAGAATTGATGCTAAGGTCACAGCATTTGGTTTCACATTCTGCTCAAGCATCTCCTTGAAGACAACAAAGGATTGTTCAATTAATCCATTTTGAGTGTTTCCAGAAATCATAGCATTCCAAGTGGCTTGATCTTTATCATTTGTGAAGTTTGACTGAAATATTACTTGTGCTTCTCTAATCATATTAGATTTGGCATACATGTCTATCAGGTAACTCTCCATCCCTTCAAAGTGAATATTGTGCCTCAGAAGATAAGCATGGGTCTGCTTACCAATTTCCCTGTCCCTGAGATTTGATGCTGCAGAAAGCAGGATGGTAATTGTTATATCATCAATTGCAACACCAAGCTTTTGCATCTCATATACAAGCATCAAAGCCTCGTTATCAAGTCCGTTCTGTACCAAAGCAGACACCATGGTGTTCCATGACACTATATCTCTTTCCTTCATTCCATTAAAAACTTTAAATGAATCGCCAACATGGTTACACCTAGAATATGTGGCTATCATAGCATTTAGCGAAATAACCTGTGAATCCATGCATTTCTTTATCAGGCATGCGTGTAGCTGTTGGGCAAACTCCAAATGCTGCAACTGTGAAGTTGCCATAAGAGCGGATACAAATGTCACATCATCAGTAGTAACAGCATCCTCTGCTTCTACAGCTTCAAGAAAGAGATCAACTGCTTTAAAAGGAAAATTGTTCTGAATGTACCCACTAATCATAGAGTTCCATATCTCCGTATTTCTTTCAGAAGTATTCTCAAATATTCTGCTCGCCAAATCAATGCAACCAAGCTCAGCATACATAACAATCGCAGCACTAACAACAAACAAGTCATTTACATATGCATTACCCAATTTCACAAGCAACCCATAAAGAACATCAGCAACTCTAACATGCCGTATTTCTGATACAGCAGGAAAAATATTAACAAAACTAACAACAGTTGGCTTAATGCCTAATCTCATCATCATAACAAAACACCTAACTGCTTCTGAAAACCTCTTCCTTTTCACGTACCATGAAAAAATGGTATTCCAAGCAACAACATTTCTTTTACGCATAGTTCTAAACACCCTTTCAACTAAATCACAATCAGAACCATTTTCCAAGCTGAGACAAGTGGAATACATATTCAACAAAGAATTACTGACAATCCTACTAGGGTGAATACCAGAACGCAGAATGTGGCAGTGCACAGCTTTACCTACATGAATCCGTTTCGTCTCGGCGCAAGCTTTGAGAACAGAAGAGTAAGTATACTGATCACATATAGATGAACCCACATGCTTCAATCGGGAATAGAAAGAAATGGCTTCGTGGGGCATGTTATTACAGATAAACCCAATGATAATTGTGTTCCAAAGGACAGTTGTTGGTTGAGGAATTGTATCAAACAGTTGGCGCGCGAGATGGGGTTGGCCTTGTCTGCACAATTCGCTTAAACGGTAGCGAATTGTACGGGGTTTTGACTCGCTGAGAGTGCATTGTTCGTCGGCGAGTGTGTTGTGGAGAAGAGAAGAGTAATTTGGGAGATGGGTTAAGCTCAAAGATGGAGATTGTGAGAAAGTTGAAGAAGAGAGAGGAAGAGGAAGAGGAAGAGCTGAGGAGGACATTGTTAAACGCATTTGGACCTCAAAGCTATCACCTCACCCAAACAAAAATCCGAAAGCTCATGAGCTCTCCGTGGATAAACTGGCAGTTATAAATTTTCAACTGCTGCTTCTTATTTTCAGTTGAAATATTACATTTCTTGAAGTTTTTAGAAAAAAAATGTTTAGATTTGAAGCCTTAAAAAAAGAATGAAAAATACCTCCACTGTGTGGACACAATTTTAATTTTTAAATATCATTTTTCAAACTCATATTTTAAATATCAATTCATGTCCAAATGCCTACCAAAANTTCATGTCCAAATGCCTACCAAAAGATTATTCCATTTATTTTTAACCAAATTTAGTCATACAATTTTCTCTCTTAAAAGAAAAGTTGTTTGATTACACATTATACTAGTCAAATTTTTAACCAAATTTAATCATACAATTTTTTTTGCTTTTAAATTTTTTTTCCTTAAAAGAAAAGTAGTTTGATTACACATTATACTAGTCAAATTTTTACTTTAACTTTTAAAAGGCAGAATTGAGTTTAGAATATCACCGATTCAAAATAAAAAAGAAAAATATTCTTAAAATGACATGTAAGACTTACTAGAACATTATGAATTTATAGTGATGTCGGTTGCGTTTACTAGTGTCTTAGATGTATTTGTGGATCTCATAAACAAGGTCCTTAAATCATTACTTTTAGATCCTCTTGGGTGGAATGTGGAGTGATTGGTACGGATAAAGGAATTGTTTGAGAGGGGGTGAAGTCCATTGGGGTTTAAACCCGATAAAGAATCATTCTTTAGGAAACTTTCTATTGGGTTCGACCTTTGAGTATGAAGTTTCCCTGAATAGGAGATAGGGAATTTTGGGAGAGTGACTCTTCTTTGTCAGCTACTAGTGAGGGTTTTGAGGAAGAGGAAGCCATTGTAGATGATTTGAAGGTCAAGAGAGTTTAGGGTAAGGCAAGTTATGATAACTGAACTTTAGGAGGGAGGAATAGGTTTTGGGATTTTGACGAGATGATGATGATTGTCGTATAGGTTTTAAAGATTAAATAGGGAAGTGGAAAAGTTAGTAGAGTAATGGAGGAAAAGATGTGATTTGATTGATAGTCTTCAACAATGACCGTTTTCTGGCATTAATTGACTACACAATTGGAATTTAGGATGATGGGATGAAATGGGTACTTCTGCCACCGTTTTTGGAGTGAACTAGGTTAAGGAAATTGCAATGAGACTATTTATTTAATGAGACAATCACAATGGACCAGGTTTATCAATTTTGTCGTCATAATTTATAACTACAATTTAGAACACATATGTAATAGTGAGAGTACATACCACCTTGACTTATGGAGGGACCTAGTTCCTTCTGTGTTTCTTCGTTTATGACTTTTCCATGGTTGCAATGTTTAGAAAGTAAGAGTAACATCATCTTCCTAGTTGATCCAGTTGTAGCATACCTAGTGTGCACCTAATTAAAGATACAAGACTGAATTAGTGAGTTTTATGATGTGAAACATGGTAAGCATATGAATAAGCTATATTCTTGTCAAATACAGAGAAGATAGAGAACAAGTCTAAAAAAGTTTTATGAGGCCCAATTCTACCTTAATTCTTTCATATGTCAGCCACTTGGTTTTAAGTCTTGCAGAATTCTACTGAAATATTTCCCTTTTTCAATGTTATTCCTTAAGAAATGATGTCTTATATCAATATGCTTGATTCTTTTATGATGAATTGGGTTCTTTGCCATGTTCATTGATATTGTGGCACAAAATAGGAATGCATTCAATTTTTACTCTATAGTCTTCCAGTTGTTGCTTGATCCACCAAACCTAAGCACAACAAGATGCAGCTGCTACATATTCTGCCTCAGCAGTAGAGAGTGCTACTAAAATTTTCTTCTTGGTAGCCCATGAGATCAGGCATGGTCCTAAAAAGTGAATCATTTCCGAAGTACTTTTTCTATCCCACTAGGAACCCTATATAGTCTGCATCAGCGTATCCTATGAGTTTGAAAGAGTCAGGGATGGGGTACCATAGAACTAAGTCCACTGTTCCCTTAAGATATCTTAGAATTTTTTTCGCTGTCTTCATGTGAGATTCTTTTGGATTTGATTGGAATCTTGCACACAACCCTACTGTCACGACCCGAACTAGACTCCAGATCGTAACATGAGACCTAGAACCACGAATGGCTTCAAGCTAATCTATGGCACATACATAACTGACTTTTAGAACATAAATAAAGTGGAACTTTCCTAAAACATAACATAAGGCATGAGAAGAAGTCTATGATATCATAAATCGTATGAGAAGGGGCAACAAGTCAAAATCGTTGAAACATCTAACATCAAGTCTGAAAGTCTTTAATCATATGATGAGCTGATGGGATAACACCCCCAACTAGCTTTACTAAAGTCTAAAAATTAAAAGACATAAAAGAGAGAACATGCATCAAAATTGACGTCCTCGGATGATGAACACTCATCAAAACTGCTAAAGCTAGAGCCGGATAGAATCTAGCGGTGCGACTGAGACTGATCACCTGAACCTATATCATGAGATGATATAACATAGAAGTATGCGGTCAGTACTTTGAATCTACTGAGTATGTAGGATAAGTAAAACATTGGAGTAAGGACAATATGCTAAAATCATGATCATGAGATAGTCATAAACATGAGTTATTCATCATAAGCTAAAGCATAATGACCCAAGATTTTGAAAGTAAAATTATACGATTTATCATGTTTGAAATCATAAGTAAAAGCTCATAAACTAATCAACGGGTCAGTTACACTATAAAATATTATATCATAAATTCTGAACATGAAAGACTTAAAATATGAGGAATAGTAGGAGATTCTCATAACCGACACCATTATGAATGAGCATATGATGCCCAACTATCTCTTTTAAGTTGGCAGCGCCGTCCTAAGCCTTGCTATGACAAAAAATGATAAAGGCATAATATCACTTGTGAGCCCATTCGAACGGGGAAACACTCTATGGCGAGGCCCCAATCATAAATATGCCTACGGTGGCATGTATTTATGAGACCTAGGTGCACTGAACCCCGACCTACTTGGTGCTAAATACTACTCCCAAAACATGCATATTGCTTATAGTCATAATTGTGAAATATACTTAGTTTTACATAGGCTAGTTAGAAAATATGAAAATCATAAACATACTTGACATATGTGAACTAGCCATGAAAACAATGTCGATGATTCGACCATGATATATAAGCTTGAGATTTATGAAATTCATGCATAATTGAGTAAATCATCATAACTTGAGAAAGCTATTGGCTGAATACGGATGAAGTGATTGACTCCAAACTGAGATACATATACTTAATTGAAATCATGAAACACGCATGTGTACTAAGACATGAAAGGAACTGAGAGACATGGACATGACATGAAACTGCATAGAGTACTAAGGAGGAAACTAGTACCTCATGCTGGATCTCAGTTGGAAGAAGAGAGGTGCGGGTATCAAGCCATCAAATCTGCCTGGGCTTCCCAAGTAGCTTCCTCAACTAGCTGATTTCTCCACAAAACCTTCACTGAAGCTACCTCCTTGTTCCTCAACTTTTGAACCTGACGATCAAGGATCTCAACCAGAATCTCCACATAGATAAGCTTATCTTTCACCCCAATGCTCTCCACAGGTACAACTAAGGCCAGATTTCCAAGGCACTTCTCAACAAAGATACATGGAAAATTGGATGTACCAAAGCTAACTCTATGGGAAACTCTAACTTATAAGACACATTGCCAACACGTCTCAGAAATCCTGTAAGGACCAGCATATCGGGGGATAAGCTTTCCCTTCTTGCCAAACCTCATAATTCCCTTCACGGATGACACCTTCAAAAATACCCAATCATCAACCTCAAATTCAAGCTCTCTCCTCCTAATGTCCGCATATGATTTCTGATGATTGTAAATCGTCTTCAATCTTTCTCGAATAAGCTGAACTTTTTTCATAGCCTTATGAACTAAATCGGGTCCTATCAACGTTGCCTCACCTACCTTGAACCATCAAATAGGTGATCTATATCTCCACTCATAAAGATCCTCAAACAGAGCCATCTGAATGTTAGAGTGATAACTGTAATTGTAGGCAGACTCAATAAGAGGCAAGTGATCATCCCAACTACCTTTGAAATCGATGACACAAGCTCTCAACATGTCCTCAAGAGTTTGAATGATCTGCTCGGTCTAACCATCTGTCTGTGGGTGAAAAGCTTTGCTAAGCTTCACTTGAGTACCAAGGCCCTTCTGAAACAACTTTTAGAACCGAGAAGTGAACTGAATAGCCCTATCTAAGATGATAGCTACTGGAACCCGGTGCAACCTGACTAAGTCCCGAATGTAAATTCTAGCATAGTCCTCGGCTGAATCCATAGTCTTAACTGGTAGAAAATGTGCTGACTTGGTCATCCGGTCCACAATCACCCATACATAATCATATTGTCGGCGTGTATGAGGCAACCATGTAATGGAGTCCATATCAATCTCTTTCCACTTTCAAGTAGGAATATTGATATCCTGTAGCATACCTCCCGGCCTCTGATGCTCAACATTCACCTATTGGCAATTCGGACACTTAGCCACAAACTCTACAATGTCCTTCTTTATCCCATTCTACCAATAGACTTCCCATAATTTATGGTACATCTTAGTGGCACCTGAATGGATGGAATATCGAGAGCTATGAGCCTTTCTCAACATCTGCTCTCTCAAGTCATTCATATCCGAAATGCACAATCAACCCTGATATCGGAGTACACCATCTCCCCCTTAGGAGAAAACCTTCACTTTGTGATTTCGGACAGCTTTCTTCAACTTCACTAAAATAGGATCCTCATCTTGCCTTGCCTTAATTTCTGACACCAAATGTCACCACTCGAATGGAGGCTCGGATCGCAACACGGGACAAGGAACTCTGAGAGACTCCAAGTTGATCCATGACATGAACGTACATCTAAATCAACCGATAAAATTGAAGAATCAACAAGATAATCATAGCAGAAGTCTAAATTAAACATAACATCAGAATACACAATCTGAAGTTGAATACATCCTTTGTCTGAAACCCCCTAAACATGATGAGTTGATGGGACAAGACCCCAACTAACTCAATAAAACTGAAACTGAAAATACATAAAGAAAATCCAAATAAGTCTAGTCTTCGGGAGATGAAGACTCACCAACAACTTAAGATGATAACTCTGAAAACTGGCTATGAACGGGGCCGATCCTGACAGCCGGGTCCTGTATCATGAAACGGTACATCATAGAGTATGTGGTCAGTAAATGGAATGTACCGAGTATGCGAGGTAAGTAAAATCACTTAAATAAGTAAAATCATTTAAAGACGTGCATAATGTAAAATATAAGCAATAAGGATTGGAGAGTAGGGCTTGTATGCATTCTTTATGAAATCATGATTTCATCATAGCATAACGTAACATCATAACTGAATCGATTGACTCAAAGCTGAAATATGATAATCATGAGTAAAATTGAACATTGAGTCAAACCTGTTTTAGATCATATATAGATATAGAAATCTCATGAATGATAAACATGCATAACTGAAATCATGAGGAACAATGGGAGACTCGTCTTTTAACCGACATACCACGATAGAGCTTACGTGGTC
>JACEIK010005371.1:36967-58216 GCA_018107945.1 Datura stramonium | reverse complement strand
CCATTATGATCTTGATTTTCTTTAGCCAAATTATAATTTATGATTTATGATTTTATTTCTCTCAAGTCTCATCATGGATTTATGAATATCAAGTATGTAAATATTTTACAAGTATGCACGGATTTCACAATTTATGGATTTATGACTCTTGGCCAACTCACGGGCCCTTATTCATGGCAAATCATGTATTTCAAGTATGATAAATTGTGTTATGATATAATTGGCCATGAACTTCATGAATGATTTATGATTATGATATGAGCCTCATGTGCATATTTTTGGGAGTAATGTCTTGCACTGAGTAGACTCGGCGTTCAGGTAAACCCCGTGGTCTCAGAACTATGTGCCGCCGTAGGTATATATATACACAAATGTTATTGGATACCCGTGATATCACATAATGCATGTCCCTTTCCTAGCAAGCCTGGAATGGCTCTACCCATTTGAGCGAGATAGTTGGGGTATTATGTAAGCTATATCACGATGGTGTCGGTTATGACGAGCCCTTTTATTATTCCTCATGACTTATGCATGGTTATGTTTATGTTACTTTGTCTCAAGTTATGTTTTATAAAGTTTAAAACAAAGTTTCTCTTATGACTATGATTATGACTGGATTACGAATGGTTTGAAAATCTTAAGCCCTATTTTTACATTATGATATTTACTTCATGATTATGTTGTCCTAGTCTTATGCACTCTTATGTATTTTAACTGTCTATTTTACTTACCTTGCGTACTCAGTATATTTTAAGTAGTGACCGCATAGTCTATGTTGTATCATTTGATGATACATGCTCGGACATTCAGGTCCAGTCCCGCCGTTAGTCGGGTCCTCAGAGTTAGCATCTCTCAGCCATGATTGGTGAGTCCTCATCCTTCGAGGATATTTAGTTATCTATACTCATGTTATTTCAGTTGCAGACTTTCTTTTGTCAAGCTAGTTAGGGATGCTCTCCCATCAGCTCATCAGTTATGTTAGAGGTTTTTCAGACATTATGTAGAAATCACCTTGTCATTGTTGACTCGGTTTTAGAGTGATATGTATGCAAACTTCCTCTTAAGCATTTATTTTATTTTATTTTATCATTTTCTGCTTGTTGTACCCTTAGTTTCTATTTTCATGTCATGGGTCGACTTGAAGTCTCTGGGGGTTCCTTGTCCCGTGTCTCTATCCGGGCCTATGTTCGGGTTGTGGCAAACTTGGTATCAGAGCATTAGATTTTGACGTGTCCTAGATTGATAAAAGCTGCTTAAGTAGAGTCTTTTTCATGGGTGTGAAGCGCACCACACTTATAATGAAGGGGCTATGAAACTTTTTAGGAAATTTCTCTTCATTTATGATCTATGTCGTGCGATGAAATATCTTTCTATCCTTCTAACTCGTGTATTCACATACTCCAAAGAATAACGCCAGTTAGTGGAATAAGAGGTTCTGTCGAATTATTTCACCCTGCAGGAGTTAAGAGAAGCTAAGGCATAAGAATTTGTGAACTTGAATTAAGGAACCAAAAGAGTGGGGGAGTACGACAGGAGAAGTATGAAGCCTTCCATCATAGTCTTAGAATAGAATGGGATAGCCTTAAGAAGGGGATTCAATCCTCAAAATGATGACCTTTAAGCTAAGGGGGATATTATAAGGTGAAAGACTAGGTCAAGCCTTGAGTTTCAAGTGTGAAGGTTCAGGATCAGCAACTATGGGAGGTCGATCCACGCTTATGCAGGTATCCTTCCATACTTCAATCTATGCGATACTTTACTTATGCCGTATGTGAACATGTTATGCCCTTGTCGAAGTTCCAAGTACCCCTTACGTGTATTCGTACTCAGATTCATAGAATGAGAAGTAACTACTTCAGAGGGCGATTCCAGCCTTCTTCCATGATTCCATAAATCTTAGCTTCATGTCATCACCCTCGTTATGTATGTAAACTCATGTCTCTCAGCATGCTCAGCTCTATGGACTAAGTCCTTAAGATTTGCCTTATTGGTTCATAAGATCGTGTTATATCAAATATGTGCACAACTTAGATTTCTTGAAGGATTCGTGCTCATAATTTCCTTACTCTAAGCCCTATGGATGTTTCCCCTATGATGGAAATAATGGTTAAAATGTGTACGTTCAGGATAACTCCCTATTCCTGCCATATGTGTCAGGTATGTAGAAGTTTAGGAAACGCAGTTATTAGCCAAGCTTGGAAGTGTAACAACCCACATGGTCATTTTGTAATTTTTGACCCGCTTCCATAGGTTGAACCTTTCTGCATCTTTATTTTTTATTTATGACATGCGTAGATGGATGACACAATTCCCGAGATGATTCAATGAAGATTGGATATGATTTTTGATATTTGGAAGGTTTGAAGTTTGAGAGGTTTGACAAAAGTCAACATTTCAGGTTAACGAGCTCGAATTTGGGTTCTGAAAGTCTGTTAGTCCCGAATAGTGGTTTATGACTTAGTTGAATAGTTTGTATGGACCCCGAGGTGTTCGGGCGTGATTTGAACCTTTGGTTGAATTTATGTGCTTTAAGGAAGCTAAGTATGACCATGATTAACTTTCGATCAAAAAAACCTCATATCAGTAATTTGATGATTCCAACGGGTCCAGAATGTATTTTATGATTGAATTGCATATTTTGTTTGTGATCGGAGGATTCTAAATGAGTTTCAGGTGAATTTGAATATTTTGTGTGTTTTAGCATGATTTTAAGCATAAAATGTGACAACGCAAAGGTTCATTTTTAGTTTTTGTGATCGAAAAATTATTCTGAGACTTTCAAAATTCTTAGCATAAATTATAGGAGTTATCTGGAAAGTTTGGTGCAATTTCGATAATTTAATATCGGGTTTTTATTGCAAAAGATGAAATAATTCTTAAATAAGCAAAAATGATGTCTGAAGGGGAAAACGAGCACCAAATGGAGTTTTTGATTGAATGAGTAGGTCCGTATCATTATTTAGAAATTATACAAAAAAAAAGAATCATCGCATTTCGAGTTCGTATGATGAAGTTATGACCATTTTAGTGAAAATTAAAGTTGCTTGTGCAGTGCTGGTGCAACCCTATATAAATACCTAAACAATGTATTTTTGCATAGCGTTTATTTATTTGGTATTTTGAGAATATTCAGAGTTCTAGAGCTCAAAATTTAGTGATTTTTGAGGCATTCTTTTCTATTTAATGAGGGGATAACTATGTAATACTTATTTTGGTACTTCTCCATGATTTTTCAGTTGGTTTTTATTTTTATCCATAAATTTGTTGGAGAAAATTGAAAATTTTGAGTCTAAGTTAAGAAATCGTATTTTGATGAATTCAAAGTCGATTTGAGCGCCTTTTGGATGAAATTTCATATTTGAGTTCTTTACGTTATGGGTAACATGATTTTCAAATAAAATTTCAGTTTTGCCCTTGGGGGCTCGGGGTTAACTTTTTGGACCCGGGATAGATGTATATCAATATGGGTGTCCATGATTTTATTTTTTATGTAGAATACGTATTTGACAAGATTTTGATCATTTGGAAGGGTTATGGAAGGAAAAATTCATAATTTGATTCTTGAGCTTCGTTTTGACGCAGGTAGAGATTTCTTGATTCTTTGAGGTTCAGAAAGAAGGAGAAGCTTAGTCCCCAGTATGTTGGTCCATATAGGGTTATGAGGCAGGTTGGCAAGGTGACCTATGAGTTGGAGCTACCAGTAGAGTTAGATTTGGTGCATTCGGTGTTTCATGTGTCCTTGTTGAAGAAATGCATCGGAGATCCATCTTTATTGGTTCCGATAGAGAGCATTGAGGTGAAGGACAACCTTACCTATGAGGACGTACCAGTCGAGGTCCTTGATCGTTAGGTTCGTAACTTGAGAACTAAGGAAGTAGCCTCGGTGAAGGTTTTGTGGAGAAATAATCTTATTAAGGGAGCTACGTGGGAGGCTGAAGCAGATCTGATGGTTAAATAACCGCATCTATTCCCTTCCAGCTCAGTTTCAGCTTGAGGTATCAGTTTCCTCCTTAGTACTCGATTCCGTTTGATGTACAGTTCATGTCTCTCAGTTCCTTTCATGTTTTATCATATGTATGATTCATGAAATCAGTTTATCCATGCGTATAAGTTCGGAGTCAGTCACTCCGTCAGCTTTCAACTTCAGATGTTCGATATATGGGATTGCAATATCTTTTCCTAGCCTTCCAGTATGTTTAACATAGATTCAAGGACGAATATTACCAAGGGGGAGATAATGTAACACCCAAAAGTTCCTTAGGTCAGACCCGAGGCTTGCAGCAAGAAAATAATACCAGAACCAAACAATGAACCTCAGTATGGTTCGTTGTAGGGTCCAACGGGTCGTTGGAGGTGCTCATTGTTTCACGACCAGATTTTTGTCAAAAATTTTCTAGAACCCAAAAGGGGATTGTACCGACCGTGGCTTAATTGTACGGGTCGTTGTTTTTGGTCATTGAAGCAGATTAAGAGAAGTTCAAAGGAAGACTGGGGAAAACCAACGGACGGACCAACAACCCGTTGTTTGTTACCATGGCCTGTTGGATGGGTCATTGGTTCTGTTAGTTTGTTAAAAATCTTGGGCTAAGTTTGGAACATTTCTAGGTGTCACAACCCGAACGGAGGCCCGGATCACAACAGGGGACAAGGAGCTCCGAGACAACCCCAAGTCGACCCATGGTATAAGCATACATCTAACTCAATCAATGAAATTGAATAATCAACAATATAATCATAGCGGAAGTCGAACTTAACATAATATCAGAATTCACAATCTGAAGTTGAATTCATACATATGTCTGAAAAGCCTCTAAACATGACGAGTTGATGGGACAAGACCCCAACTAACTTAACAAAACTGAAACTGAAATACATATAGGAAATCTGAATAGTCTAGTCCTTGGGAGATAAGGACTCACCAACAACGAAGGTGCTAACTCTGAAGTCGAACTATGAGCAGGGCTGAACTTGAGAGCCGGGTCCTGTATCATGAAACAATACTACATAGAGTATGTGGTCAGTATGTGGAATGTACTGAGTATGCAAGGTAAGTAAAACTGCTCAAATAAGTAAAATCATTTAAGAACATGCATAATGTAAAAGATGAATAATAAGAATTTTGAGAGTAGGGCTTGCATGCGTTCTTTCTAAAATCATGATTTCACCATAACATAACATATCATAACATAATCAATTGACTCAAAGTTGAAATCTGATATTTATAAACAAAGCTGAATATTGAGTCAAACCTGCTTTAGAACATGCTTACATATGTAAATCTCATGAGTAATGAACATGCATAACTGAAATGATGAAGAACAATGGGAGACTCGTCTTTTAACCGACATACCACGATAGAGCTTACGTGGTCCCAACTATCATACTCAAGTGGGTAGAGCGTCCAAAGCCTGCCAGGGCTAGGGACAATACCATGATATTGATATCAAGTTGAAGGCCCATTCGGGCAAGGGCAGCTCATAAGGGAGGTCCCAAAGTCATAATGTATAAACCTACGTTGGCGCATAGTTCTGAGGCATAGGGTGATCGACCCTTAGCCTGCTTGGTGCTAGACACTACTCCCAAAGACATGCATATGCTCTACATCATTATTCAATAAATCTATACATCATTTATTGACGAAGCTCATAAATCAAATACATCTCAAAGCAGAAATCATGCATAAGAAAAGGTTTAACTCAAACCATACCACAAGATAAAAGATAATTGAAGGTCTTCGCTCCAAAATCATGTGGTAAGCTATGCATATGAAAAGCTTTAACTCAAAAATACCACAAGTTGAAAGTATAAGTGGGAGTCTTCATTCCAAAACCATGTGGTAAGCTTAATTCAAGAGATCATCAATGATACTTTGAACATGAGGGCATTGCCCAAAGCTTTATCATACTTGAAAAAACTCAATTCATATCGAAAATATCATTATAAACATGGGTAGCTTGAAAATATACTTTTCATCATAATATCTCATCATCATCATCATACATTCATCACAAATCTCATTTTTTATGAACTTCTCATCAATGGATTTTTCCATTCATAAACCTAGAAATATGATTTCTAATTGAAAACACTATAAAACTCACCCATGCTTCTTAATTCAATAGTAGAAACGTATTTAAATCATACCCATGTAAATAATTAGAAAATTCATGCATTGGGTTAAAACCCCATTGATTATTCATAGATCATTCATGATTTAGAGAGGGATTGGGCATGGGCATGAAAGGAGTCACCCATTCATAACCCTATATACCTGTTGGTAGCTGATTCTTACACTTCTTTAGATGCCCAATAGGAAATTGANTTCTTTAGATGCCCAATAGGAAATTGAAGAGAAATTGAATAACACTAGCTTGATCACCCTCTCTAACCTTTCTACCTTGCATGCATGAATGAATAAGGCCTAAAATGAACTTAGCCCTTTAAAAGTCACTATTCATAACTCAAAACGATGTAGTTTAGGCCTTAGAAGTTTAGGAATTATGAAATAGCCCTTACTAAATTCGCAGAAAATAACTTTCAGGTGGTCCCAAAGAGGGACCTAATGACTCGTTGTCAAGGGTCACGATTTGTGGAGTCGTCCCTCAAGTACACTACTCATCTAGTCATTTGGGCTCGTCACGGGCAACCTCACGACTCGTTACTAGTGACCACGACTCGTGGTCACCACCCGTTATGTACACTGCCTCCATGCCAATTATTTTCTCACTAGCTGGCCACAACCCTCCCCAAGAATCGTAGGGATTGACCATAACTCGTGGGGTGCTTTCATCCAGTCCACTGACCCTCTTCCTTTTCTTTTATTACTCACCTACCCCATGATTGACCTAACAACTCGTGGGGCCTGACCACAAGTCGTGGTCATATCCGTGGGGTCTCATCTTCTCAAGTTTCATATTAAATCCCTGGGCCTTCCCACAAGTCACATCACGACTCGTGGGCTGTCTCACGAGTCTCCTCGCGACTCATTCTGAGTCTGATACCTAATTTCAATGTTTTTTCTATTTCAACTCTAGGATCTGATCTTTGGGCTCCCAGGATATAACGATATCCCCCCCTTGGGAACATTCATCCCTGAATGTTGGAAAAACATACAAAAAAGCAGAGAAATGCACTTATCATATTCACATACTGATCATTTAAGCCGAAAATTGATGGTATTAATCTAGGGCAAAATAGCATGCCCTAGTGATGCTTTATAACTTAGTTTTGTCTTGTTTATCGGCTTAATTATATACATTCTCATGTAATTTTATGTAAATGTGAATATATACACTAAACAACATGATTAGTTCTTGTTTTTGTAGGTTTAAAATAAATTTAAGGAACTAATCCATGAGTTGGTGAAGTGGAGGCATGGAATCGAAAGTAAAACGCGAACGTCGGCAAGGAGGATGCGCGAAACAGCCCACCTGCGCGTTGGCAACGTGCCACGGCAGGAAGGTTGCACGACTATTGCGTGCCACAGCCCCTAACGCGCTGCACAAGCAGCGTGACACGCTGCCAACGCGGTAGGGGCTGCTTAGGCGACTATTTTGTATTTCCAGTGTGCTTTCGCGATACCTCCTTGTCACGGAGGCAAATTGGCGCGATAAGCTCCATGACACGGAGCTATTCCATGCTGGGCATAATTTTGTATATTTCTCACTTACTATAAATAGGTTCCTTAGCTCCTATAAACATGAAATCACGATTTATTTCTGAAAAACTGGCAAGGAGTGAAGGGAGAAGTGGGAGAACTCACCTAGGGTTCATCAATTTCATCTTCTCTTCTACCAATTCTTGTAAGTATGTTACTTTAATTATGTTTTCGTTTATTAATGTTTTCTTGTAATTATACTAATATGAGTGGTCTGTGAACCCTTCCCTCTAGGTTGAGGCCATGGATATGATTGTAAATGCATAAATTCGTCTTTGGGTTGAGTTGTTAATTGTTGTTTTATCTTACAATCTTCATTGTTGTTTGTATGCTTGATCACCATGAAAACAAGTGGGTTAAGCTTAGGTAAATGCTTGATAAAGAAAACCTAGGCAAGAACATAAGAATGTCGGGAGCAAGTTTGTATCTTACGACATAATTCACGGTTACGATAAGAAATTGTACCTAATTTGCCTTGCTTGGTTGATAAAACGGGATGATAACATGAATTAACTTAGAAATGTCACATCACCACTCATAGAAGTAGTTGTGAAGCTAATTTGAGTAAATGATTAGAGGTACGAAAGTCCTTAATCAAGAGCATAAACCCGAAAACCACATCCATGTAATTGAATTGCCCACGAACTAGAATGTCACATCCCCGCTCAACGATGTAGTTGTGAGGCTAGTTTGTCATGATTAGAGGCTCAAAAGATCATAAACATGCAATTTTAATTATGTGAGAGACAATTGATAATTCCATACTTAAACCATTACAAAGCTTAGTTTCGCATGAGATTATCCGGGCTTTTAACTCTAGTTGCTCCTTGAATGATTTCAGAGTATTTGTTGGACTACATCTAGACTTAATTAAATTTCTCAAAAGTCTATAATCAACATTTGCGGCATTTAATACCACACTTGGAACTTGATAGTTAGCCGAATTGTACCTCGTTCACATCCGGCTCTTAAAAAGGGCCACTATATTGACTTTTACGATCCGTACACTTGGGGGTCATCAAGTTTTTGCACCGTTGTCGGGGACCATCAAGTTTTTGGCGCTCGTTGCCGGGGACTAAATGCTTGGCGCTGTCGGACTCCGGCGTAATTAGTGAATTAAAAATGTTTTCTTGTGTTAGTTTAAATTCTTATGAACAAAAAAAATATTTATTTAGTTAATTTTTATTTTTTATTTTTAAATTTATTTTAAATTCCTTTTTTTAGTTTGAAACCCTTCTTTGACATGACATCTTGGAATACAAATGGGTTAAATGGTGGATACTCTTAATTTTGGTGAGTCTTGTCCGAATCATGGGAGGACCTTTCACTTATGGCAACACTGTAGTAGTTGTAATATATGTGGTGGTCAAATGGCCATTGGAATGGTTTCCCAAATGCATACACTTGCAAAATATGTGGAGGTCAAGATGGCCATTGGGATGGCTGCAATGCATATTCCCATCCCTCAAGCCCCTACTATGATCCTTCCAAGGTTTTTATTTAATATAGGAATGATGAAAATGAGGACTTGGAACGCCAAGCTCGGATACAAAACATGATAAACAGTCCTTGAGCAAACAAGAAATGAAGGAGGAGATAGAAGCATTGAGAATTCAAAAGATGAGGAAAATGGAGAGGCCCTAGAAATGATAAGAAACAAGTTCATGGAGATGAGGGATGTGTCGAAGCTTGCCTCGATTTGGAAGTGACAAGTATGTAATACTAGAGGGACTACAAGGAGAAGATGAGAGTGAGTTCTTGAAATAAGCTCAACTGTTGGAAGCTCCCGAGAGTCTCCATGATTGTCTCACATGTATAGCCGATCCATTCTTGAAAGAAGAGAGAGAGTACCAACCATTTGACATTTATGGAGATATAGATATTGATGTGGAGAAGGTATACAAGTAAGGAAGTCAAGAAAATGCGCTCGTATTTGAGGTGTATCGTAATTCCCGCCGAAGCATTTTCACACAAGTTTGGTTGACAACTAGGATATAGAGTCTTCCAAGCTTGTAGAGAAAGGTCTAGAGGAGGAACAAGTTCCATATTCGGGAATTTGCTAAATCGGATAAACAAAATGACTTCACTTACTTAAGGGCAAACAAGCCAGCAAGAGGCTTACATCTAATGTTTGATCCTTTCAATTTTTCACCACCACCCCTAGAGCATAAGAGGAAACTAGAGAAGAAATTAGGGTGAGATTCATATCCTCAAGTGGATGAAAAAGTAGAAACTTAATGCCGTGCCGCGACGTAAAATTAGGCGCTTCTTGGGAGGCAACCCAAGGGTACCACAGCTACCATTTCAATTTTTGCATTTGTGTGATTTTGTTTATTTTCATACTCGTGTTGTTTCTTTGGTGGAAAAATTAAGCAATGATGGAGGGAAGTCCATACCTCGAGGAGGAAAACAGAAGTGGGCTGAAAGAGGAAAAGTGGGGTGAAGACCACTTGCTCCGGGGCTGAAGAAAAACATGCTTTTATCTAGCCTAGAGGCCTCAGGGAGTATTTTATTACCCTTTTAATTTTAATTTGATGCTATGGGGACATAGCATGATTCAAGGTGAGAAAATTTAATATTTTTTTGTGCTTAATGATTTTTGGTGAATTAATGCTTGGGAGAAATGTTGAAACAAAACTTTTGAGTTAAGCATGACTTCATCACCTGCTGGTTTTTATTTTCGGTTCTTTTCCGACGGGGGGGTCTTTGAACCGAAGAATAAAAATTTTCCTTGTCTCGTATATAGTGTTTTTAGTCATGCTAGGACCTAAGCTCCGACGATGGATGGATGACGACTGGCCTTGAGGAAAATTAGTCAATCGGTTTTGGCTTCTAGAACCCGTAGCTAATTGTTGGCTTGATGTTTTTGTTATGTGCTATGCATGATTGTAAGATATAAGTGTGGTTAGTGTTGAAGCATGTAAGAATTGTATAACTTTGTTTGAGACACGTAGGCTCTTGAATTTTTCTCGATGTGATTGAAGATTAATTTTAAATTCTTGTGATTAGCTGAGTAAGAGTCTGCTGAATGTGTCTTGAATTGAGCATGTGCTGTGAGTGTAAGTTTTTCAAATATTCCGTGCTACTGTGGAGTGTCTAAAACTTTCCGGTGTGTATTTAAATGAAATGAGGGATATTAATTGTAGTAGATGATTTAGACATTTCTTTGAATGAACCTAAACTTTATCCCTACTTTACCTACCTGGAATGTTGAATCCTAGTGAGCCCCATTGAGCTTTAAGCCTATTCCTTTGATAGCTAAAACATGTTTTCAATTTTTCTTCATTAGCTTTGAATTTGATCCAAAACTCCTAAGCACGTAAGAAAAAAAATCCGAAAGAGTGAAGGAGTGAGAAGCATGAAAAATAAGGAAAAGTAGCAAAACTTGTAAAAGTTGAGAAAGGTCAAGGTGCACTTGTTTGAAAATGCCTGAGTATTGGTAGGGGTAAGAAATAAATAATTAAAAAGTTGTTTAAGTACTCCTTACTAATAAGCTGAGTGTGCTTAAAGAAATGGAAACAAGAAGAGAAAATTCAAGAGCGAAAAGAATGAGGAGGAAGTAAGAAAAGAGATGTCCTCAATGAAGGTTGAAGTTATTAAAAGCGCTTGGGAAGATAGCTACTATTACTCGGCCAGAATAGTACCTACCTGCCCTTAGCTTCATAAGGTCAACTCATTAAGTCCTACTTGATCTTACGTTCATACATCCTTAAATTAGTGGAGTAAAACACTAAGGGCAAGCTTATAGTTCACTACATGATGCATGTGAATTCTTTGAGAGTGAGTGTAATTCTATTCATATACCCATACCTGTTGTGTTAAAAACTTGTGAGTAAGAATGGGTAACTCTCTTGTTGTGAGGGCACATGTTTAATGAAAGATAACATTCATGTCGAATTTCTTGATTGGTTGATTTACATGTGTTTTTTAAGATTGAGAGTCGATTCTTGAGGTTAGGAAGTCTTAACGTAGTTGTATATCATTTCATTGATTAAATCGTGCATGCTATATTTTTAACTTGCTGTCACAACAATCATTGTAGCTGAAGCTTGAATTGTCTTGCTAAATTAGTTATGTAAGTAGTCTCCATTTACATAAGATGTAAAAAGGGTTTTTCGAGGTCGAACAAGGTTTTAAGTGTGGGGGGTGTGTGATTCTGCAAATAGCATGCCGAGTGATGCTTTATAACTTAATAGCCTTGTTTATCGGCTTAATTATATACATTCTCATGTAATTTTATGTAAATGTGAATATATACACTAACCAACATGATTAGTTCTTTTTTTTGTAGGTTTAAAATAAATTTGAGGAACTAATCCATGAGTTGGTGAAGTGGAGACATGGAATCGGAAGTAAAACGCAAACATCGACAAGGAGGATGCGCGAAACAGCCCACTTGCACGTTGGCAACGTGCCACAGCAGGCAGGCCGCGCTGAACATGGCGTGCCACGGCCCCTAATGCGCTGCACAAGTAGCGTGGGACATACGCTAATGCGCAGGGCTTCTTAGGCGATTGTTTTGTATTTCCAAGCAGTTATCGCGATACCTCCGTGTCACGGAGGCAATGGCGCGATAAGCTCCGTGACATGGAGCTTATTCTGCATGCTGCATAATTAATTTTGTATATTTTCATTTACTATAAATAGGTCCTTTTAGCTCTAAAAACATGAAGTCGATTTATTTCCGAAAATCGGCAAGGAGTGAAGGGAGAATTGGGAGAACTCACCTAGGGTTCATCAATTTCATCTCTTCTACCAATTCTTGTAAGATGTTACTTTAATTATTTTGTTGTAATTATACAAACATGAGTGGCTAGAACCCTTCCCTCTAGGGTTGGAGGCCATGGATATGATTGTAAATGCATAAATTCGTCTTTGGGTTGAGTTGTTAATTGTTGTTTTGTCTTACAATCTTTCATTATTGTTGCTTTTATGCTTGATCATCATGAAAACAAGTGGGTTAAACTTAGGTAAATGCTTGATAAAGAAAACCTAGGCAAGAACATAAGAATGTAGGGAGCAAGTTTGTATCTTACGATATAATTCGCTGTCTAGATAAGAATTTATACCTAATTTGCCTTGCTTGGTTGATAAAACTAGATGATAACATGAATTAACTTAGAAATGTCACATCACCACTCGTAGAAGTAGTTGTGAAGCTAAGTTGAGTAAATTATTTAGGAGGCAATGAAAGTCCCTAATCAAGAGCATAAACCCGAAAACCACATCCATGTAATTGAATTGCCCACGAACTACAATATCACATCCCCGCTCAACGATGTAGTTGTGAGGCTAGTTTGTCATGTTTAGAGGCTCGAAAGACCATGAACATACAATTCTAAATATGTGAGACGACAATTGATAATTCCATACTTAAACCATTACAAAGCGTAGTATAGCATGATTATCCGACTTTAACTCTAGTTGCTTCTTGAATGATTTCTGCAGTATTTCGTTGACCACATCTAGACTTAATTAAATTTCTCGAAAAAGTCTATAATGAACATTTGCAACATTTAATACCACACTTGAACTTGATAGTTAGCTGAATTGGTCCTGTCCCTGTAGGTTCATTGACATCCGGCTCTTAAAAAGGGACACTATATTACTTGTACAACCCCGTACACTTGCAGGGCATCAGGTATGACTATCCCCGATTCAAACTACATAGCTGAACTGATTTCACAAACCATATACACATCCATATACATAAAAGAAACTCGGGCACATAAACTGAACATGAAAACCAGATAAAGCTTTAGGTCAAAACTGATACCTCAAGCTGGAACTGAGCTGGTAGAGAATAAATGTGGGTATCTAGCCATCATATCCGCTTCATCTTCCCACTTAGCTCCCTCAAACACTGATTCCTTCATAATACTTTAACTAAAGCTACTTCCTTATTCCTTAGCCTTCGAACCTAATGATTCCAATATTTATACTAGAACCTCCTCATAACTGAGGCTTTCTTTTACACCAACACTTTCCACTGGGACAACTAAAGCTAGATCACCCAAACACTTCTTTAAGAGCGGCACATGGAATACAAGATGCACAGAAGCCAATTCTGAAGGCAACTCCAACTTATAAGCCACCTTGCTAACATGTTTCACTATAACGGTCCGACATAGCGGGGACTAAGATTCCCCTTCTTTCCGAACCTCATCACTCCCTTCATGGTAGACACCTTCAGAAATACTCAATCATCGACCTCAAATTCTAGTTCTCTCCTCCTCACGTTGGCATAGGACTTCTGGCGACTTTGGGCAGTTTTGAACCTGTCCCTTATCAACTGAACCTTCTCCATTGCCTTGTGAACCGAATCTGGTCCTATCATCGCCGCATCGCCAACCTCAAACCATCCAATGGGCGACCTACACCTCTGCCCATAGAGAGCCTCGAACGGTGCCATCTGAATACTGGAATGATAGTTGTTATTGTATGCAAACTCGATGAGTGGCAAATGCTCATCCCAGCTACCTTTGAAGTCAATTAATCATGCTCTCAACATGTCCTCGAGGGTCTAGATTGTCCACTCTACTTGACCATCTATTTGTAGGTGAAATGTTGTGCTAAGCTTAACCTGTGTACCCAATCCTTTTTTAAACGACTTCCAAAACTTAGAGATAAAATGAGTACCTCTAACTGAAATGATGGATAAGGGCACTCCAGGCAATCAAACTAGTTCCTGGATATATAGTTTGGCATAATCTTCCGTTGAATCCTTGGTTTTGACCGGTAGAAAATGTGCAGCCTTTGTCAATCTATCTACCACAATCCAAATGGAATCATATTGTCAACGAGTGCAAGGCAGACCTGTGATGAAATACATATTAATTTCTTCCCTCTTCCAAGTAGGAATGCTGATATCCTGAAGTATACCTCCAGTCTCTAGTGCTCAACCTTTACTTGCTGACAGTTCGGACACTTGGCTCCGAATTCTGCAATATCCTTCTTCATGTCGTTCCACCAATAGTTTCTCGTAAGTCATGGTATATCTTGGTGGCACTTGGATGGATAGAATACCTGGATCTATGAGTCTCATGCAACATCCAACTCCTCAAATCATCAATATCTAGAACACATAGGCGACCCTGGTACCCAAGCACACCATCTCCCTCTTTGGAGAAGACCTCTACCTTCTGATTTTGAACGACTTCCTTTAACTTTACCAAAATCGGGTCCTCATCTTGCCTAGATTTTCATCAGTCACCAAGGACAATTTTGATCCATTCTGAACCATAACACCGCCATCGGTCGAGTCAACTAACCTAACTCCCAACCTTGCGAGTCGATGAACATCCTTCACCAACTTCTTTTTCCCTTCATCCACATAGAACACACTCTCCATAGAGAGCCAACTAAGTGCATCCGCTACCACATTGGCCATACCCGGATGGTAAAGCACACTCATATCGTAGTCCTTGAGTAGCTCCAACCACTTCCTTTGCTGAAGGTTGAGATCCTTTTGGGTAAACACATATTGTAAGCTCTTATGGTCCGTAAACACATCCACGTGGACCCCATACAAGTAATGTCGCCATATCTTCAACATGAATACCACCACAGCCAACTCAAGATCATGGATCGGGTAATTCTTCTCATGAACTTTTAGCTGTCTAGAGGCATATGCTATAACCTTCCCGTGCTGCACCAATACACACCCAAGTCCGATCCTTGAAGCATCATAATACACCATGAACCCATCAGTACCCTTTGGTAAGAGTTAACATCGGTGCTGAAGTAAGTCGAGTCTAACTCTTGGAAGCTCTTCTCATAAGCCTCCGTCCATTGGAATTTCACCTTCTACTGAGTCAATTTGGTCAAAGGTGCTGCAATCGATGAGAAACCTTCCACGAACCTTCGATAGTATCCATCTAAACCCAAGAAGCTTCGAATATCAGAAGGGTTCACCGGTCTAGGCCAATTCTTCACTGCTTCTATTTTCTGAGAGTCCACCATTATGCCTTCACTTGATACCACATGGCCCAAAAACACTACGGAGTTCAAACAAAACTTGCACTTGCTGAATTTAGCATATAATTGATGATCCGCGAGAGTTTGAAGCACTACTCTCAGATGAGTGGCATGATCCTCTTAGCTTCGAGAGTATATCAAGATGTCATCAATAAACATAATCACGAACATGTCAAAATATGGCTTGAACACCCTGTTCATCAGGTCCATAAAAGCTATAGGAGCATTCATTAGTCCAAAATACATAATTATAAACTCATAATGACCATACCGCATCCTAAAGGCTTTCTTCGGGATGTCACACTCTCGAACTCTGAGCTGATGGTACCCGAACCGGAGATCAATCTTTGAGAAACACTTAGCACCCTGAAGATGATCAAATAAATCATCAATTTTGGGTAAAGGATACCTGTTCTTGATGGTGACTTTGTTCAACTGCTGATAATCAATGCACATTCGAAGGGAATCATCTTTCTTTCGGACAAAGAGAACTGGCGCACCCCATGGGGACTTGCTCATTCTAATGAAACCCTTATCTAACAAATCCTTTAACTTCTCTTTCAACTCTTTTAGCTTGGCTGGAGCCATTCTGTAGGGAGGAATAGATATAGGCTGCGTGTTGGGAAGAAGGTCAATACCATAATCTATCTCCCGCTCTGGAGGGATTCCCTGTAAATCATCTGGAAAGACCTCTAGATAAACATACTACTGGAACTGACTGGATAGTCGGGACCTTGGACTCAACATACTTAACCCTAACTAGATGGTACACACAACCCTTAGAAATTATCTTCCTAGCCTTAAGGTAGGAAATGAAACGACCTACAGGCACAACTGAGCTACCCTTCCATTCTAAGACTGGTTCACCCAAAAATCAAAACTCTATTGCCCAAGTTCTACAATTAACTAAAGATAGCATGCAAATAGCCAATCCATGCGGAGAATAAAATCAAAATCAGTCATGGCTAACTCTATCAAATCTGCTGAGGTGACTTTTTGAAGAAGTGAGACTGGGAAACCTCTATACACCCATCTAGCTATAACTGAGTCACCTACTGGAGTAGAAACTGAGAAGGGTTCTGACAAGACTTTGGGACTGACCCCGAAGCTGCTGGCCACATAAGGTGTCACAAAAGACAAGGTAGGCCCCGAATCTAACAAGGCATAAATATCAAGATGGAAAACTTGTAACATACCAATGACTACAAACGGGGAGACCTCATACTCCTAGCGGGATGCTATAGCATAGAATTTGTTCTGGCACTGACCGCCACCTGTCCTAGTAGATACTCCCTAATGTGCTGAGCATATGGGTGGGGTTGTGGAACTAGGTGCTGGGCCTCGACCCCTATCATGATCCTACCTCGCTGTTGGGAAATCCCTGAGCATGTTTCTAGGATTCCCACACCTGAAACAAGTGCCTATACCTGCTAGACATTGACCCATGTGACCCCAGCCATACCTGCGGAAAATTGGAACACTAGAATCTGCGGGTCTGCTGCTCTGACTCCTCTGATCGTGCCTCGGTCTGGATGGAACACTCAATGCTGAAGATGCTGGGGCTAATGATCTCTGGTGGGTCTGCTGTCGGTGCTCACCTCCTGACCTCGGCTGTGAGAATCTGTGGTCATCGGTCCTCGTCCTTTTGGAATCCCTCTCTCTCAGATGTGCCGCCTCCATCTGCTGGGCGTACAAGACTATCTGAGGGAAATTTGTATCTTGATAGAGGATAGTGGTCCTGCAATCCTTTTCCAAATAGCCCGCTACTCCATGAATGAATCTACTCACCCGCGCCCTCTGGTCAGCCACTAACTTTGGGGAATACTTCGATAGGCGGGTGAACTCAAGAGCATACTCCTGTACCGTCATTCTCCCTTACTTCAGATTTACAAACTCAGTTGCCTTCAGCTCCCTCATCTTACGAGGGAAGAACCGATCCAAAAATGCAACATGAAACTCATCCCAAGTGACAGGGCCTGCTCCGGTGACCCTACTATCCTTCCATTGGTGAAACCAGATACGCACGACCCCTTTCAACTGGTACAAGGCCAACTCCACGCATTCAATTCCATTCACCCCTATGACTTGGGTGATCTTGATAATCTCATCTATGAACTCATGCGGGTCCTCATCCTTTTTTGACTCGAGGAACTCCAGCAGGTTCAGCCTCAAGAAGTCTCAAACTCAAGTTGCCGCTGCATTGCCATTTTTTGAAACATGTGCAACAGCCTGCTGATTGACCTGAGCGGTCAAGGCTTGCACAAGCATCTGAATAGTTGCTCGAAATTCAGCATGGGAAACTGGCTCCGGTGCCCGGGGCTCTTGAAATGGCAAGGCTTTCTAGTTTCCATTACCGTTTCCATCTTCATGGCCTTCACCATTCCCATTCCTTCCACCATTCATTCTTTGGGGAGCCATGATTCTGCAATCGCGAATAGCACGAATTATAAGGATAGGGAGACATTTCATCACACGACATAGATCATGAAAGAAGGAAATATTTCCTAAACGTCTCATAGCTTCTTTGTCATAAGTGTGGTGTGCTTCATACCCATGAAAAAGACTCCTCTTAACGCGGCATTCAGACACCCTAGAACACTTCAGACTTATTGCTTTGATACCAAGTTTGTCACGACCCAAATGGAGGCCCGGATCACAACATGGGACAATGAGCTCCAAGAAACCCCAAGTCGACCCATCGCATAAGCATACATCTAACTCAATCAATAAAACTAAATAATCAACAATATAATCATAGCGGAAGTCTAACTTAACATAACATCAGAATTCACAATCTGAAGCTAAATTTATACATATGTCTGAAAAGCCTCTAAACATGAAGAGTTAATGGGACAAGACCCCAACTAACTCAATAAAACTGAAACTAAAATACATATAGGAAATCTGAACAGTCTAGTCCTCGGGATATGAGGACTCACCAACACCAAAGGTGCTAACTCTGAAGTCAAACTCTGAGCAGGGCTGAACATGAGAGTCGGGTCCTGTATCATGAAATGATACAACATAGAGTATGCAGTCAGTACTTGGAATGTATTGAGTATGCAAGGTAAGTAAAACCACTCAAATAAGTAAAATCATTTAAGAACATGCATAATGTAAGGCATAAACAATAAGAATCTGAGAGTAGGGCTTGCATGCATTATTTTTGAAATCATGATTTCACCATAACATAACATATCATAACATAATCGATTAACTCAAAGCTGAAATCTGATATTTATAAACAAAGCTGAAAATTGAGTCAAACCTGCTTTAGAACATGCTTACATATGTAAATCTCATGAGTAATGAACATGCATAACTGAAATCATGAGGAACAATGGGAGAATCATCTTTTAGCCGACATACCACGATAGAGCTTATATGGTTCCAACTATCACACTCAAGTGGGTAGAGTCGTCCAAAGCCTTGTCAGGGCTAGGGATGATACCATGATATTGATGTCAAGCTGAAGGCCCATTCGGGCAAGGGAAGATCATAAGGGAGGTTCCAAAGTCATAATGTATAAACCTACATTGGAGCGTAGTTCTGAGGCATAGGGTGATCGACCCTTTGCCTGCTTGGTGGTAGACACTACTCCCAAAAACATGCATATGCTCTACATTATTATTCATGAGCAAAACATCATCTATACATGAATATCATAAATCAAATACATCTCAAAGCATAAATCATGCATAAGATAAGCTTTAACTCAACCATACTAAAAGTTGAAAGATGATTGGGAGTCTTCGCTCCAAAACCATGTGGTAAGCTATGCATATAAAAAGCTTTAACTCAAACAGACCAAAAGCTGAAAGTATAAGTGGGAGCCTTGGCTCCAAAACTATGTGGTAAGCTTAATTCGAGAAATCATCAAGCATACTTTGAATATGGGGTATTGTCCAAAGATTTATCATACTTGAAAATACTCAATTCATATCGAAAACATAATTATAAACACGGGTAGCTTGAAAACATACTTTTCATCGTAATATCTCATCATCACAAGTCTCATCTTTCATGAACTTCTCATTAATGTGCTTTTCCATTCATAAATCTAGAAACATGATTTTTAATTGAAAATATTATAAAACTCACCCATGCTTCATAATTCAATAGTAGAAACGTATTTAAGTCATACCTATGTAAAGAATTAGGAAATTCATGTATTGGGTTAAAACTAGATAGATTAGTCATAGATCATTCATGATTTAGAGAGGGATTGGGAATGGGTGTGAAAGGAATCACCCATTCATAACCCTATATACCTACTGGTAGCTGATTCTTACATTTCTTTAGCTTCCCAAAGGAAATTGAAGAGAAATTGAAGAACACTAGCTTGATCACCCTCTCTAACCTTTCTACCTTTTTCGCATGAATGAACAAGGCCTAAAATGAACTTACCCCTTTAAAAGTCACTGTTCATAACTCAAAATGATGTATTTTAGTCCTTAGAAGCTTAGGAATTACGAAATGGCCCTTACTAAATTCGCAGAAAATAACTGTCAGGTGGTACCAACGAGGGACCTAACGACTCGTTGTCAAGGGTCACGACTCATGGAGTTGTCCGTCAAGTACACTGCTCATCTAGTCATCTGGGCTTGTCATGGGCAACCTCACGACTCTTTATTGGTAACCACGACTCGTGGTCACTACCTGTTATGTACACTGCCTCCATGCCAATTATTTTCTCATTAGCTGACCACGACCCTCCCCACGAATCGTGGGGACTGACCATGACTCGTGGGGTCTTTCTGTCGAGTCCACTGACCCTCTTCCTTTCCTTTTCTTACTCACCTACCCTATGACTAACCTAACGACTCGTGGGGCCTGACCACGAGTCGTGGTCCCGTCCGTGGGGTCTCATATTCTCAAGTTTCACTAAATCCCTAGGCCTCCCCATGAGTCATATCACGACTCGTGGGCTATTCTCATGAGTCTCCTCAAGACTCGTTCAACTCCCGGATCTAATCTTTGGGCTCCTAGGGTATAAAACTAGGTATATGGATAGACCCAAGACCGATTAATTTATGAAAACAAGGTGCTAAGATCAATTCCTAAGTATAATAAGTTCATTACATGCAATTAAGGTCATAAGGAACCTATAACACAAAGTTAAGTTGAGAGCCTCCTTACCGATTGAGTGTTCGTATAAGTTCTTACAAGAGTCAACTTCAAAAGACCATAGCCCCCATTTTACAAGACTTTTTTGGATGATTCAGTACCTCAAATTGAAACCCTTGGAGTATTATTTCCAACGCATCTAACCATGCATCAATCAGAGTTCAGAGTAAAAAGTTATGAGCAGTTTAGTGATGTAGCAGCAGGCAAACAACGAACCTCAGAAGGGGTCGTCTTAGAAACCAACGACCCATCCTCTTGGTCATTGGAACTGCAAGTTCCAGGTCTTTTTTTGTCAGATTTGGGGTATTTTAGTAATATCTTATGTTTCTAACTCCTAAATGACGTTGTTTTGGGCTTCCTTAAGGTCAGATTAAAAGGATTAACCTATCCTAAATCCTCACCCTCTCCAAAAGATCAATAGTTGGATTTTCTCTCAAGAAAGGAGCTAGGGTTCTTCTTCAACCTCTTCAAATCTTCTTGGACTCTTC
>JACEIK010005370.1:76003-95757 GCA_018107945.1 Datura stramonium | reverse complement strand
AACAACATATTTAATCCACATAGTCATATTTCTATAGTTTACATAGATGATGTTTTAATATACTCAAAAGATATTGACCAACACTTCAAACATATCCAAACCTTTTTAAAAGTTGGTAAGCAAAACGGATTAGTAGTAAGCGCTAAAAAGATTAAGTTATTCTAGACTGCTATTAGATTCCTTGGCCATGACTTATATCAAGGAACCTATAAACCCATTCGTAGAGCCATAGAGTTCTCCTCAAAATTTCCAGATGAATTAATTAATAAAACTCAACTTCAGAGATTCTTAGAAAGTCTCAATTATGTTGCAGATTTTATTCTAATTATTAGACAGGTTTGTAAGCCTCTTTATCAGCTTCTTAAGAAGGATCCAGTCCCATGGGGATGTCTATTTCCTTTGACTGTCTTATTAGGACTCAAACTGTATTATAATACTCAAGAAACTAACTTGCCGAAGGAATTCACCTTAACATACCTCGATTGTCACTTCCTCAGTAACTGGTGAGTTTCAACTGGTATTCAAATAGCCCTTCCTAACTGGAATCGTATTACTGAGAGAATGAGACTAGCTTCAGTCCTAAATTCGGCAGAAACAATAACTTATAATACAATATTGACTATACTCCAACTTAATGAAACACGACAAAAAACGTATAATTTCCCAAAAGTTCATAAGGGATAAATACTTACTTGAAGACAGTGATCGTATAGAAACTAGTTTGAAGATATTTTGACAACTTTGACTCGGCGGGGTTACGATTTGCCTGGCGAATTTTATGAAACTGACTCCTTAGTAAAGCTCCCTCCGGCCTTAAACTTCAATACCCAAAATTAATTTTAATTCGGACGGCCTTTTAGATCATAAACAAATTAAAATGTCTTAGTTTCCTCTTCCTTTACTCTCTCTGTCGGAGGTTTATATATTTGAATTGATACAATTGAAAGCAACTCAATATATATAACATTTGGGTGGTGGACAGGGGGTCCGTGGCACGGACCCATCACGCCAAAACACGGGCATGCCACAGAACCCAACGTGCTAGGGAGGGGTCTGTGACACGTTGCCCCTCTGGCAGCATGCTCCGGCCTTCTCCCGCACAACCTCGATTCCGTGCTCGATCGGCGCTTCCCCGGGCCCTTTCTCGCATGCATCGTACTCTAAAATTCTTGACTAACGTATGGATAGGCCAACTAAACATTAGGAACTAGATCCGGGGGCTACCTTGTCTTTTATGAAACCTTATGTGGCAAGTAGCTTCGGAGTCAGTCCTGAAGTCCTGTCAGAACCCTTCTCAATTTCCACTCCAATAGGTGAATCAGTTATAGCTAGATGGGTGTATAGAGTTGCCCAGTCTTATTCCTTCATAAGGTCACCTTAGTAGATTTGATAGAGTTAGCCATGACCAATTTTGATGTTATTCTCGGCATGGATTGGCTTTTTGCATGCTACGCTTTAGTAAATCGTAGAACCCGGGCAGTAGAGTTCAGATTTCTGGGTGAGCCAGTCTTAGAATGGAAGGGTAGTTCAGTTGTGCCTATAGGTCATTTCATTTCCTACCTTAAGGCCAGGACGATTATTTCTAATGGTTGCATGTACCATCTAGTTAGGGTTAAGGATGTTGAGTTTGAGACCCCGGCTATCCAGTCAGTTACAGTAGTATGTGAGTATCCATAGTTGTTTCCTGATGATTTGTCTGGTGTTCCTCCCGAGCGGGAGATTGATTTTGGTATTGACCTTCTTCCCGACATGTTGCCTATATCTATTCCTCCCTACAAGATGACTCCAGCTGAGCTAAGAGAGTTAAAAGAGTAGTTGAAGGACTTTTTAGATAAGGGTTTCATTAGATTGAGCAAGTCCTCATGGGGTACACCAGTTCTCTTTGTTCGAAAGAAGGATGGTTCTCTTCGCATGTCTATTGACTATCAGCAATTGAACAAAGTCACCGTCAAGAATAGGTATCCTTTACCTATGATCGATGATTTATTTGACCAGCTTTAGGGAACCAAGTGTTTCTCAAAGATAGATCTCAGGTCCGGATATCATTAGCTCAGAGTTCGGGAGAGTGATATCCCGAAGACAGCCTTCAGGATGTGGTATGGCCATTTTGAGTTTGTAGTTATGTCTTTTGGACTAATGAATGCTCCTGTAGCTTTCATGGACTTGATGAACAGGGTGTTCAAGAAATATTTGGACATGTTCTTGATTGTGTTCATTGATGATATCCTTATATACTCTCGGAGCGAGGAGGAGCATATCGCTCACTTGAGAGTAGTACTATAGATTCTCAAGGATCACCAATTGTATGCCAAGTTCAGCAAGTGTGAATTTTGGTTGGACTCCATGGAATTTTTGGGCCATGTGTATCGAGTGAGGGCATAAAGGTAGATTCTCAAAAAATCAAAGCGGTGAAGAATTGGCTAGACCGATGAATCCTTCGGATATTCGGAGTTTCTTGGGTTTAGATGGCTACTATCGGAGGTTTGTTGAGGGTTTCTCATCTATTTCAGCACCTTTCACTAAATTGACTCAGAATAAGGTAAAGTTCCAATGGTCGGAGGCTTGAAAGAAGAGCTTCCAAGATTTGAAGACTCGACTTACTTCAGCACCAGTGTTGACCCTACCCGAGGGTATCGATGGATTCATGGTGTATTGCGATGCTTCAAGGATTAGACTTGGGTTTGTGTTGATGTAGCATGGGAAGGTGATAGCATATACCTCAATACAGTTGAAAGTCCATGAGAAGAATTACCCGACTCATGACCTTGAATTGGCTGCGATGGTATTCGCTTTGAAGATATGGCAGCATTATTTGTAAGGGGTCCATATGGATGTATTTACGAATCACAAGAGTTTACAATATGTATTCACACATAAGGATCTCAATCTTCGGCAAAAAAGGTGGTTAGAGCTACTCAAGGACTACGATATCAGTGTCCTTTACCATCCGGGTAAGGCTAATGTGGTAGCGGATGCACTTAGTAGGCTCTCTATGGAGAGTGTGTCCCATGGGGTTGAAGGAAAGAAGGAGTTGGTGAAAGATATACATCGACTCGCAAGGTTTGGAGTTAGGCTAGTCAACTCGACTAATGGCAGTGTTGTTTTCCAGAACGGGTCAGAATCGTCCTTGGTAACTGATGTGAAAGCTAGACAAGATGAGGATTTGATTTTGGCAAAGCTGAAAGAAGTCGTTCGAAGTCAGAAGGTGGAGGTCTTCTCCCAAGGGGGAGATGGTGTGTTGCGGTACCAGGGTCGCCTATGTGTTTCGAATGTCGATGATTTGAGGAGTCGGATGTTGCATGAGGCTCATGGTTCCAGATATTATATCCATCCAGGTGCCACCAAGATATATCATGACTTGCGGAAAATATATTGGTGGAACAGCATGAAAAAGGATATTGCAGAATTCATAGCCAAGTGCCCGAACTGTCATCAAGTAAAGGTTGAGCATCAAAGGCCGGAAGGAGTACATCAGGATATCAGCATTCCTACTTGAGAGAATGTTGTTCCAACAATCTAGACTCTCGAGGACATGTTGAGAGCATATGTAATGGACTTCAAAGGTAGTTGGGATGATCACTTTCCCCTGATTGAGTTTGCTTACAGTAACACTATTACTCCAATATCCAAATGGCATCGTTCGAGGCTCTCTATGGGTGGAGGTGTAGATCGCCCATCGGAGGGTTTGAGGTGGGTGAGGCAGCTATGATTGGGCCAGATTCAATCCATGAGGCTACGGTGAAGGTTCAGTTGATAAGGAACAGGCTGAACACCGCTCAGAGTCATCAAAAGTCATATGTTGATGTGAGGAGGAGGGAGTTGCAGTTCGAGGTGGATGACTGGGTATTTCTGAAGGTATCTCCCATGAAGGGAGTCATGCAGTTTGGGAAGAAAGGAAAACTCAGTCCCTGTTATGTTGGTCCCTACCGGATTATGAGAAAAGTTGGTAAGGTAGCATATGAGTTGGACTTACCCTCAAAATTATCTTCCGTGCATCCTGTGTTTCATGTGTCGCTTTTGAAGAAATGTTTGGGAGATCCAGCTCTAATAGTCCCGGTGGACAGAGTTGGTGTAAAAGATAGCCTTAGCTATGAGGAAGTTCCAGTTGGAATATTGGATCATCAGGTTCAGAGGCTGAGGAACAAGTAAGTAGCTTCAGTAAAGGTGTTATGGAGAAATCAGCATGTTGAGGGAGCTACGTGGGAAGCCGAAGCAGATATGATAACTAAATACCTACACTTATTCTCTACCAGCTCGATTCCAACTTGAGGTATCAGCTTTTCTCTATGACTCTATTTAGTTTTCATGTTCAGTTCATGCACGCAAGTTTCTTTTATGTATACGGGTGTGTATGTGATTTGCGAATTCAGTTCAGCTTGGTATTTTGAATTGGAGATAGCCATTCCGTCAGTTTCTGGTTTAAATGATCATTATTGGATTATGACATTGCATATCTCTACTTTTCTGTGAGTTTTCCAACATTCAAGGATGAGTTTTCCCAAGGGGGAGATATTGTTATCCCCCGGGAGACCCAAAGATTTGACCCGGGAGTTGAGACAGGGAAAAACTGGGAATTTTTATTGGAGCCTCATGACGTGTCGTCTCACGACTCGTAAGGACAGCCCACGAATCATTAGGTGACTCGTGGGGAAGGAAAAATAGTTGGTAAAAGGAAAGATGGTCAGTGTACCTGACAAGAGTCCCCATGAGTCATTGTCAACCTTAACAATTCGTGGGGTGAGTCATTGGCAGGCTTGGAGTCCAAAGTTTGGAAATGAGATAGTGTACTCAACGACTGGTGACCATGAGTCGTGGTCACCCCTAACGAGTCATGAAGAGACCCATTATGAGCCCAGAAGAAAAGATTATACAGTGCAGTTGATGAGTGAAGTAATGAGTCATTGCCCTGGGCCACGAGTCGTCAGGTCGTCCATTAGGACCACCTGGAAGTTAATTTTCTGCGAATTTGTAAGGGCCTTTTCATAATTCCTAAGTTCCTAAATCATAAACTACATCGTTTTAGCCTATGAAAGGTGGGTTTTAGAGGGGGAAACTATCCTAAGTCTTCATTCATGCATGCAAGAGAATAGAAGAGTGATAGAGAGGTGATCAAAAGGGAGATTCAAGGTTTCTTATTCAATTTCTTTCAATTCTTTTTGGCATTCAAGGGAGAGTAAGATTCGATCTCCATCAGGTATGTAGGGTTATGAATGGGTGGTTTCTTCCACACCCATGTCTAATTCCTCTCTAAAAAGTATGAAACTCTATGATCTATCTATGGGATTTTTACCCAAAGGCATGAATTATCTATTTCTACACATAGGTATGAATTGATTATGATTTTATTATTGAATTGTGAAGCATGGGCTAATTTTATTATAATTTCAATTAAAATTTTATTTCTAGCCTTAACAATGTTGAAGCCCATTGATGGGATGATCATGAAAAGTGAGATTATGAAGTGTATGTGAAAATGATGAGATCTTATGATGAAAAGCATGATTTGAAGCTACCCATGTTTATAAATATGTTTTTGATGAGAATTGAGTGTTTCTAAGTATGATAAAGCTTTGAGAAATGTCCACATGTTAAGTTTAAATGATGATTTTTCCAAACTAAGCTTACCACATTGTTTTGGAGAGAAGACTCCCAAATTTATATTCTAGCTACAGTATGTTTTGAGTTAAGTCTTCCTATGCATAGCTTACCACATGGTTTTGGAGCAAAGGCTCCTATGTATGTTTCCAGCTTGTGGTATGTTTTGAACTAAAGCTTCTCATATGAATGATTTCATATTTGAGATGTATTTGATCATTGAGCTTCATCAATAGACTATGTTGAGCTTCGTTATATACGATATAGAGCATATGCATGTTTTTGGGAGTATTGTCTAGAACTGAGTAGGCTATGGGTCGATCACCCTATGCCTTAGAACTATGCGCCAATGTAGGTTTATACTATTATATGACTTGGGACCTCCCCTTTGAGCTTCCCCTCGCTTGAATAGGCCTTCAACTTAATATCGATATCATGGTAGCGTCCTTACCCCTGGCAAGGTTTTGGATGGCTCTGCCTACTTGAGTGTAGTAGTCGGGACCACGTAAGCTCTATCATGGTATGTCGGTTAAAAGATGAGTCTCCCATTGTTCCTCATGATTTCTAATATGCGCATTCATTACTTACAAGATATATGTAAATGCATGTTTTAAAGCAGGTTTGACTCAATGTTCAACTTTTACTTATAACTGTTAGAATTCAGCTTTGAGTCAATCGATTCAGTTATGATTTTATGAAGCATGTTATATCATGTTATGAAGAGGTCATGATTTCATAAAGAATGCATGCAAGCCCTACTCTCAGTTTTCTGATGTTATGTTTTAATTAATGCATTGTCTTTAAACGATTTTGCTTACATTAGCGGTTTTACTTTTCTTACATACTCGGTACATTCCACGTATTGACCACATACTTCTATGTTGTATCATTTCATGATACAGGACCCAGCTCTCAGCTTCAGCCTCACTCTTAGTCAGCTTCTCAGAGTTATCGTTGCTTTATTGGTGAGTCCTCATTTTATGAGGACTAGACTATCCATATTTTATTTATGTATTTCAGTTTCAGCTTGTTAAGTTAGTTGGGGTCTTTGTCCCATCAACTCATTATGATTAGAGGCTATTCAGACATATGTATGTATTCAGGTTTGGATTTTTATATTTTGATGTTATATTCAAGTTAGACTTCTACTATGATTGTATTGTTGGTTATTCAGTTCTTGATTAAGTTAGATGTATGCTTATGCCATGGGTCGACTTCGAGTCCCTCGGGGCTCCTTGTCCCGTGTCGCGATCCGGGCCTCCATTCAGGTCGTGACAACAGGATAGGTTAAAAACATATCAAAGTCGCCAAAAGTCCTTTGCCGATATAAGAAAGAGAGAACTTGAGTTCAAAGTGGATGATTGGGTATTTTTGAAGGTGTATCCCATGAAAGGAGTGAAGCAATTTGAAAAGAAAGAGAAACTCAGCCCTCGTTATGTTGGCTCCTACCGGAGAGTGAGACGGGTTGGCAAGGTGGCATATGAATTGGAGTTGCCATCAAAAATTAGTTTCCGTGCATCCTATTTTCCATGTGTCGCCCTTAAAGAAGTATTTGGGTGATCCAGCTCTAGTTGTCCTGGTGAACAGTGTTGGTGTGAAAGACACCCTTAGTTATGAGGAAGTTCCGGTGGAAATACTGGATCATTAGGTTCAAAGGCTAAGAAACAAAGAAGTAGCTTCAGTGAAAGTTTTATGGAGGAATCAGCATATTGAGGGAGTTATGTGGGAAGCCGAAGCGGATATGATGGCTAGATACCCACATTTATTCTCTACCGGCTCAGTTCTACCTTGAGGTATCAGTTTTGACCTAAAACTCTATTTCATTTTCATGAGCCCAAGTTTCTTTTATGTATATGGATGTATGTATGATTCGTGAATTCAGTTCAGCTATATAGTTTAAATTGGAGATAGTCACTCCATCAATTTCAACTTAAATGATCAGTATTTGAATATGATGATTGCATTTCTCTTCTTTTCGATATGTTTTTCAACATTCTAGGATGAATTTTCTCAAGGGGGAGATATTGTTATACCCCGGAAGCCCAAAGATCAGACCCGGAAATTGAAATGGAGAAAAATTTAAAACTGGCATAAGGACACAGAATGGGTCATGAGATGACCCGTGAGAACAGCCCACGAGTCGTTATGTGACTCATGGTGAGGCTTAGGAGATGAGTTTAAAATTTAAGAATTTGACTCCCCACGAACATGACCACAAGTCATGGTCAGGCCCTACGACTCATTAGGTCAGTCGTGGTAAGTGGTGATTGAGAAAGGAGAAGAAGAAGGCAGTGCACATAACGAGTGGTGACCATGAGTCATGGTCACCAGTAACAAATTGTTGATTCACCCGTGACGAGCCCAAATGACTTGATAAGAAGTGTACTTGACAGACGACGCCACGAGTTGTGGCCAGATGCGACGAGTCGTCATGTCCCTCGTGGGGACTGACTAGAAGTTATTTTATGTGAATTTAGTAAGGGCTTTTCCGTAAATTCCTAAGGTCCTAAGGCCTAAACTACGTCGTTTTAAGTTATGAATGATGACTTTTAAGAGGGATAAGTTCATTTTAGACCATTCTTATTAATGCATGCAAAGATGGAAAGTTAGAGGGGTTGATCAAGCTTGTTCTTCTTCAAGTTCTCTTTAATTCTTCCTTGGGTAATTAGAGAAGTGTAAGAATCATCTTCAATCAGGTATGTAGGGTTATGAATGGGTGAATCATTTCACACCCATGTACAATCCCTCTCTAAATCATGAATTTCCTATGTCAAATCTATGGGGTTTTAACCCAATGCATAAAATTCCTAATTCTCTACATAGGTATGATCTAAATATGTTTCTACTATTGAATTACGATACATGGGCAAGTTTTATATTATTTTCAATTAAAATCATGTTTCAAGTTTTATGAATTAAAAAGCTCAGTGATGAGAAGTTCATGAAAGATGAGATTTGTGATGAATGTATGGATATGATGAGATATTATGATGAAAAGCCTGTTCTCAAGATATCCATGTTTATAATCATGTTTTCGATGTGAATTGAGTATTTTCAAGCATGTTAAATTATTGGGAAATGCCCACATGTTCAAGTATGAGTTATGATTTCCCCGAATTAAGCTTACCACCTGGTTTTGGAGTGAAGACTCCCAATTATTTTTCAGCTTGTGTATGGTTTGAGTTAAAGCTTTTCATATGTATAATTTCAAAAGTGAGATGTATTTTATTATTGAGATTCGTCAGTAGACGATGTTGAGATTCGTTGAAAAATGATGGAGAGCATAAGCATATTTTTGGGAGTAGTGTCTAACACCGAGTAGGCTAAGGGTCGATCACCCTATGCCTCAGAACTACGTGCCAACGTAGGTTTATAATTACATATATATTACTTCAGGACCTCCCTAGTAAGCTATCCCTTTCCCTATGGGCCACGAGCTTGATATTGATATCATGGTATCATTCTTAGACCTGGAAAGGGTTTGGATGGCTCTACCCACTTAAGTGTGATAGTTGGGACCACGTAAGTTCTATTGTGGTATGTCGATTAAAAGACGAATCTCCCATTGTTCCTCATGATTTTAGTTATTCATGTTCATCATTCATGAGATTTATATATCTATATATGTTCTAAAATAAGTTTGACTCAATGTACAGTTTTACTCATGACTATCAGATTTCAGCTATGAGTCAATCGATTTAGTTACGATGTTACGTTATGTTATGATGAGATCATGATTTCAGAAAGGATGCATGTAAGCCCTACTCTCAGATTCTTATTTTTTATGCTTCATATTATGCATGTTTTTAAATGATCTTACTTACATACGCGGTTTTACTTACCTTGCATACTCGGTACATTTCACGTACTGACCGCATACTCTATGATGTATCGCTTAATGATACAGGACCCGGCACTCAGACTCATCCCTGCTCATAGCCAGTCTTTAGAGTTTGCATCTTAAACTCATTATGTTTAGAGGCTTTTAAAAAAAAGGATGTATTCAGTTTTAGATTGTGTATTCTGATGTTATGTTTATTTCAGACTTCCTCTAAGATTATTATGTTGATTCTTCAGTTCTAGTAATTGAGTTAGATGTATGTTCATGCCATAGGATGACTTGGGGTCTCTCAGGGCTCCTTGTCCCGTGTCTCGATCCAGGCTCCGTTTGGGTCGTGAGATTACTAGCTAGAACGGGCATCATACATTGATCACCCAGCTCAACTATTATGCCCTGGAAAGGTATAGTGGGCCTTCTCCAATTAGGGGTATACATTGGACTCCATGTAGCTCAGGTGGTTACATGTCAGTTATAGTTTCTTCCATAGTATAGTACAGTATAGCTCAGTCCAGTACAGTCATAGTATCCAGTTCCATTCAGTACTCCAAAATTCAGGATATGTGTATGACCTTCAGACAGTTACTAATTCTTACAATATTATCAGATTTTCAGATACTTTAGTATTTATGATTCTAGTTATGGTCATTGCATGTTTTGTCAGTTTAGCTTACAGAATCTCAGTATCTTTACTTTTACTTCATATCTCACTTACTAAATACATTCAAAGTATTGATGCATACTCTCTGTGTTGTATCTTATTATGATACAAGTGTAGGTCCTTATTCTCAGCATCGTCAGTAGTCCTTCTCCGACAAAAATTAGCAAAGTTCGATGGTGAGTCCTCATTTTCCAAGGGCTGGAGTTTACTTTCCAGACTATTGTATTTAGATATTTCAGTTCAGATTTTTGAGTTAGTTGGGGGCTTGTCCTAGCAACTGATCAGTTCTTAGATTACTTTCAGACAGAGTTAGTAATTCTGTGTCACTAGATGTATTGTTTTGCTTAAAAGTATTTTATTCAGTTATGCCTTATGAAGATTTCTCTTATTCATTTCATTCAATATTCAGAGTTTCAGTAGTATGTTGTGCCATGGTTTAGCTTGGGGTCGCTTGTGGCCCTAAGTACTGTATTACGTCCTGGGTGTAGACTCGGGTCGTGATAGTATGGAAAGGGACAACATGTCAAAACCACTGAAACATCTAACATCAAGTCTGAAAGCCTCTACTCATACAATAAGCTGATAGGACAACACCCCCAACTAGCTCCACTAAGGTCTGAAACTGAAAGACATAAAAAGAAAGAACATGTATCAAACCTGAAGTTCTCGAATGATGAGGACTCACCAAAACTGCTGAAGCCGAAGATGGATAGAATCTAGCATCACGATTGAGACTAATCACCTAAACCTATATCATGAAATAAAAGTATGCGTTCAGTACTTTGAATGTACTAAGTATGTAGAATAAGTAAAACATGAGAGTAGGGACAACATGCTAAAATCATAGTCATGAGATAGTCGTAAACATGAGTTATTCATCATCAAATGAAGTGTAATGACCCAAGATTTTGAAAATAAAATCATACAGCTTAACATATTTGAAATCGTAAGTAAAAGCTCATAAATGGTGAGTCAATTACACTATAAAACATGATATCAAATCCTGAACATGAACATCTTAAAACATGAGGAACAATGGGAGATTCTCATAAATGACACCATCATGAATGAGCACATGATGCCTAACTATCTCGCTTAAGTTGGCATAGTCATCCTAAGCCTTGACAGGGCAAAGAATGATAAAGGTGTGATATCACTCGTGAGCCCATTTGGGCAGGGAAACACTCTCTGGCGAGGCCCCAATCATGAATATACCTATGGTGGCACGTGGTTCTGAGACCTAGGTGTGATGAATCCCGACCTACTTGGTGTTAAATACTACTCTCAAAACATGCATATTGCTTATAGCCATAATCATGACACATACTTGGTTTTGCATGGCTAGTTGAATATCATAAATATACTTGAAATACGTGAACTAGCCATGAAAATAATGCCGCTGATTCGACCATGATACATAAGCTTGAGATTCATGAAATTGATTTGAAATTGGGAATGAGGATGGAAGAAATCCCCCATTTATGTCCCTATGTACCTAGGCTTGATTGAGTTCTTGCTTAGAATTGAGACCCAAGAGACTTGGAGAAGATGAGAATGAAGAACCCTAGCATCCCTTAAGAGCTTGATTTCTCAACTAAGGTATTTTGAGTAGAATGAGGAATTAAGCTAAGTAAAACCCTCTAATACACCCTCGAGGATACCAAAAATGACGTCAGTTAGAAGTTAAAAGCATAGGGTTTTACTAAAATACCCTAGACTGCCGAATTAAAAGTTCCCGCTGGCAGAACCCAACGCCAACATAACGACCGTTGGTTCCCTCATTGGTTCCCGCTTCTACTCTAAATCATCCTCTAAACCTGCTCCAACAACTAAAATCGACAGTCGGTACATACAATTCACTCGTTGGTTCTGGATGAATTTTGTCACATTTTCTGAAGTTCCTCATCACGAGACCACCAATGAGTCGTTCATTCAACGGATGACTCATTTTAAGAGTCGTTGAATGGCCTAGTGCCATTTTTCCTCTTGGTTTCTACTTCAAGTCTCAGATCTAATCTCTAGGACTTTCAGGGTGTTACAGGAAGGTTAGGACCTTCGACGGCCAGGTCGACGGGCTATCCTTTTAAACGACGAGTCATCGACTAGTCTACTTCTTTTTGCTTGACATCTGGAAAATATCTGGAATCTTTCTATGGTTGATGGATAGACTGTTAACTAAGACGACGCTCCATGAACTCGTCCATGAAATTCTCTAAGAAAGGAGGGGAACTCTCTGAATAAATTCCATGGTTGGCAGGATGGGTCATCAACTGGACGACAGTCCGTTGATTCAGCCATGGAAAGCTCTTTACAGATGGTCCTTCTCTGACCAATTTACATGGTTTGACAAGAGGAGTCGTCCTTTGGACGATGGTCCATCAACTATTCCATGGAAACACAAAACACATTTGAACCTTATACAAAAGGCGGTCACTTAGCCTGTTCTGAATTCGAGGTGTTACAATATGTCTCCTATAACTGGTGCCTATGTTTCCTACGAACCTTTCCATGTGTGTACACTATTGATGCTCGATAAGGCTGACAATGGTAGTTATGATAATATGATTTATGAATGAGAACTCTAAAATTTGACCCTTCATGCTTAGGATCATCATTCAAGTATGAATGATCCCAAGAGGAAGATATTGTAATATCTCGTATTTTGGGAAAGGAATATCTAAACTAAACGAGTAAGAAATTAAACCTAACAATAAGAATATAATCACTCATATGAATTATGGGATGTAGGTAGTGTGTAGAGTATTTAAATGAAGTATGGAAGTACCCGAGAGTGGATATGATAGAAGAGAAAAATTGTAGAAAGTAACTGTCAGGTACCATTGATGACATACGGACCACAAAAGGGTTTCACAAATCGTATGTCAACCTACAAAGGGGCTCAAATTGGTCTAAGGAATTGTAGTGAGTTTAAGTCCAACAGATGAACCGCAAATAGAATATATGGCCCATACTTTGTCTCGTGGATGAAACTTCACAGTGTGTGCAAGGTAGGGATCCACATACAGTCCAATAGATGAACCATAAATTGATTCTATGAAAAATACCCTAGATTCATATATGGAACCTTAGAGAGGGGGAAAGGTCTAGTTGACATACGTCCAATCCACAGACTGTAGAAATTCTATGAGTCGCATCTGACACCGCAGATGAAATGTCAAAGAGATTTAAACTGATAAGATCAATAGATGGTTGGATCTATGGACCATAGATTGGATTTATGGCATTGTAATGCCCCGGAAACTCAAAATCTAATTTCGGGACTTAAATCAGGAAATCTGGAAAAGCTGCAGAAAAGCTTTAGGACGACCCACCAAACGAGTCGTTAAGTGACCTCACGACTCATTAGGTGAGCCGTGAGAAGGAGGCTTAACAATTTAAAGAGGGGAGGCAGTGTACCCAGCGAGGGACTTCACGAGTCGTGGTCACTGACCACGACCCGTTAGGTCACTCGTGGCTAGGCCTGAGTTAGGAATACTTTTGTTGACCAGTGTACTTGACGGGTGGGGGAAACGAGTCGTGGTCCCCAGTAACGACTCGTTATATCCCCCGTTACCAGCCTTATTGAGTTTTTAGCCAGTATACCTGACGGGAGTGACCACGAGTCGTGGTCAGCCACCACGACCCGTTAGGTCACCCATTAGGGGCACCTGGCAGTTTTTCCAGTGAATTTCTAAGGGCTAATTTGTAATTTTCTACTCTCCCAAGCTTTAAACTACGTTGTTTTAGTAATAGTTTCAGACGTTCTAGTGGGGAAAAATGGTTCACTCCTCATTCCCCACTCTCAGTTCTCAGAAACATCAAAAGTTCTCCTCTCAAGAACCCTCCAAGCAAGACTAGGGCTTCTCATCTCCTGCAGAAGTTCAAGCTTCTCCTCTAGAAGGATTTTAGTCAGGTACATGGGAATTCAATAAGGGAATTGTCCTTCCCTTGTGTCCACCAAAATCTTTCCATTATTCCCCTATCAGTTTAGCCTTGAGTTATTCGAATATGAATAATTTTTTATGTTGGTCTTCGTTAATTTCAATCGGGATAATATCCATGTTTATTAGTCGTATGATTTTCATCAATTCATAAGTAAATAGTTGATGTTATTTCCAAGATGATTTATATCCCTAAATTTTTGAGTAAAGATTATTGCGTATTAAGTTCCGTCTATTTTGCAAAGTATGGGATGAATATCCTAGAAATTCTTATCATACATATGTGAGAAATTATTCCCTTGATGAAAATGATTTTACCCTTGTTGGATGAAACCCCTTTAAATTCTTGAAATTTCATCATATTATGAAATTCCCCTGTTGTTGGAATAAGTTGAGTTCTCTATTAGCTGCTAGTAGTTCAGGCTAGTTAGAACATAGAATCTCTTCAGAATCATTCAAAAAATTGTCAATTGATCAGTTTGACTCCAGTCTTTTCCCGAGGTGTCAGTGGTGCCTCCAATTATCAGAAGAAGACTCAGAATCTAGTTTTGGTCCATTAGGCGGTCATGACAGTTAGATTATAGATCTGACCAGCCCTAAGACCCCAGTTTAGTTTACAGTTTGTTCTTAGACAGTTACGATGCTTCCAGATAAGCAACTCTGACCAGTCTAGAACCCAATTTCAGAATCTGGTTCGATAAGGCTCTCAAGGTACTATCAGTTATATGTCCCTGTAGTCTTGGACCCCAGTTTCGAGCTATCAGCTTAGCAGTTCAGTATAGGTTTCCAGTGGGAGTAGGACTTAGCACCGAGCGGGTCGGGGTTCCAGCGCACCCAGGTTCCCAAAACTATGTTGCCAGTGTAGGTTACAGTATTACTTGGCCTGATTGGCCCCATACTTTTGTGATCACCCAGTTCATGCCTTTATACCCTGGAAAGGTATATTGGGTCCTACCAGTGGGGTGTATACATCGGACTCCCCATCTAGCTCACGTGGTTATATGTCGGTTAGAGACTCTCCCACTAGTCAGTTCAGTTCAGTCTCAGTTTTGACAGTTCAGCTCAGTTCAAATCAATTTAGTGTGGTCTCTCAGACTTAGTTAGACTTAGGGCATGTTTATGACCATCAGCCAGGGTCTTTATTGACCATATTAGCTATATTCCAGTTGTATCAGTTTTCAGTATTTTCAGTTGGTCATTTCATGTCATTTCAGATCAGTTACTAGTTCTTTCATACTATTTATGTCTCTCACTTACTTAGTACATTCAAAGTATTGACGCATACTTTTATGTTGTATTATTTCATGATACAACTGCAGGTTCTCAGACTCAACAGCGTTAGCCAATTTCGTTCGGATCTCCCAATCAGTAGCAACAGTGTGAGTCCTCATATTCCGAAGGCGTTATTTCCTTCATTTCAGTTTTCTTTATTATTTTCAGTTAAAACTTAGAGTTAGATGGGGGATTGTCCTAGTAACTCCTCTGTTAGATGGCTTTCGGACCAGACTTGATTTCATACTTTCAGATATTTAAAATCTCTATGTTTACTCTTTAATTTTCATTAATGCTATTATGTATTATTTCAAATTTCCGATGTGTATGTTTACTCAGAATACCAGTGTATGATAGACCAAGGGTTGACTTGGGTTCACTTGTGACTTCAAGTACCGTGTTACATCCAGGGTGTAGGCTCGGGTCGTGACAGGCATTGTAACTGGTACCAGTTCCTCTGTAAGTGGTTTGACATAGCCCCTTTATAAATACACAGGTTCGATTCTTCTTCCACTTTTCGTCTCTCTGAAGACCTAGTTCGACATTCCTCTCTTCTCTAAGTCCTCTCACATTAAGGTAAGCATAGTTGAAGCTTTTCCATGGGATTTTAATGGAAATTATGATAGAACATGTAAGAATCTTCTCCTACCATCCTAGGGTTTCAAGGAAAAACCTCTCTTCAACAATGTTGATGAAAACTAAGCACTCTTCTTCAAGAATTGAGTTGTTCTCCAACTGCATGATTGCAATTAAGGTATATAAGGCTATCTCATGTGTTGAAACACTTTGTTTCATTCCCCACACTATGTTTTCAGGAAATTTTTACATAAAAACCCTTCTTCATGAATTGTTAAGGTTAAATTCAAGTATTATATGTCTATGATTATTCACTTCCAAAATCACCATAAGTTCCTTCATATGTTTTATGATCTTTCTTGATTATTCCATGAGTTCCATGAATACTCTTATGAAAAGTTTCAACTTTATAAACTAAGATTTTTCCTCCAAAAAAGAAGTTCTCAAATATTTTTATGAATTATGAACATGCCATGATCAATATGGATTTTAAATGTCTTTTGATAATTATGAACTAGATTGCGATACGACGATGAATTATAACTTATGAGCTTGAATCATAAATGATGTTTTTGAGTAAATAACACTACGTAATGAAAGGGAAATAGTATTAATAACCTAGAAGGATCCATGCCTAAAACTACATATGCAAACATAGGATAAAGGATCGTTTCCATTGGTTAGAGAGACTTCTATGCGCCCCTAGTACGGGCTATTATAGATCTTTGCTAGTAAACTATGTTATGTATATCTCATACTCCCGGCAAGGATGACATGGCTTAGCTGATCGAGCAGATATCGGACTCCATGTTTACATGGTGATTTATGTTGGTTAAAGTAAGAACCTCCCACAATGAATTAATGAACGATGATGAAAAATATGATATTTTAAAGGGTCAACTAACTGATTTCGTATTTTTGATTTCCTTTATACTATGTTTATATTCTGGTTGTGCTCTCTATTATCAGTTATGCTTATGTTTCATTTAGCTATTTTTACATACAATATGATTCTATGTACTCACGTCCCTTTTTCCAGAGGAACTGCATTATTTAATGCATACTCAGGTACTCACACCAACAATCGAGTTGCAGGTTAGGATTCTATTTCGTTCAGCTATTGGTGAGCCTCACTTTTTTGGGCTTAGTTTTTTACTTAGTTTTAATAGATGTTAATTTGGAGGTATGTCGGGTGTCTTTTCTCATTAAAACAGTTATTCTAATTATGATAGAGGATTCATAGATTATATCTCATGTTACGTAAACTTGACCAGTCTTTCCTATAAATTGAATATCTCAATTTTCAATTTAACTCTATTGATATTATGCTTATGTTAGATGTATGCTCATAATGTATGCCATGTTATATAGTTGTCTCAGGCCAGCAATGACATCAAGTGCCGGCTACGCCTAGGCCCGAGGTCAGGGCATGAATAGAAATTCAGTCGAGCAACTTTATTATTGGAACATTCATCAGGTTTAACCAATAGCCCTTCCAAGAATTCATATTAACCTCTTAAACATACTGAATTAAGAGGACATGGAAAACAAATTTTGATTAAAAAAATATAGGTAAGTTGTGAGAAACATTCAAACATTAAACAACGAAGCTTGTAGTTGAAAATAAAGAATGAAAGCAAAAGAATACAAATACTTACTTCACGACGACCATGATGTCAACCACAACCAGCACGTAAAAAGACATTCATACATCAAAACTATTATAATAGTAAATAACAAAATAGAAGGAAACAGGTTATTCACACATCCCACNACAGTTAACTCAATAAGCAGTAAGAGGTACTAATACATACTGAAAGAAAAATTTTAATAAGCAACGCACATACACACATTTACAAACCTATAATAAACACACATCACAACTGAAGGAAAATAAAGGAAGGATGAAGGTTTACCTTCTATTGAGTAGCAAACAGGGTCTTCATGCTCGAAATCAAAGATTCACTCTTTTTTGTTCCTCTAACTAATCTTAAAGCAGAGGACAAAAAAATAAGAAAAGATAGTAGTGTGCATGTTGTATATGCATGTATTAGTTGGTTAGCGAAATAGGTGAACAAGGCCTGTATTTATAGGAAAAAATTAGGGTTCTTCGGATTTCAAAATTCAAATTTGAACAAATTTAAAGTTGGAGTAAAGTAGATTAGAATCAAAAGGACAGAGCTAATTCTATCTTTTCAAAGAGAAAAAAAGACTTGGAGCCGCTGGAGGGCTTTGAATCCCAATTTTGAACTCTTCTTGTTCAATAGAAATCTTGGGAATGCTTGAAAGGTATCATTTTGGGGTCCATTAAGTGTTTGAGGCATGGTGGAGATGGGGAACACAAATGGCAAAGGCATGCAATGGTCATCGTTGTGCTTGCTGGTGATTGTATAAAAGAGATGAGGGAGACATGAGTTTGTCGGCCCTAGCTTCTGGAAATGGTGAAGAAGATGGGAGAAAGGAAGATAAAAAGGAGCGACATTTGGGATGAAAATGGAAAGTGAATTAATGTTGGTTGATTCGTATTATTGACCAGTTTTGAGCTACCTAATCAGTTGATTAGACGATTGTCGTTTATTCGAGAAATTAAACAAAATAGCCATTGGATTTATTTGGATGGTTGAGATTAGATGCAAAGGACAATCCATGTGATTTCCTATGCAAGTCACATTGATTTTCTAAATTTTGAGACATTGGATTGAGAGGAATATGGCCAAATTTTTGCTCAATTTTTGGCTAAATTTGTAATTTAAAATGTGATTAAATGTATTTCAACTGTAGCCACTTTTCATACCAATTATAGCCAATCTTTAACAAAACTAGCTACATTAATAAAATCAAAATCAATTGCTTTATAAAATCACGTCACTCTTGAAAATGGATCAATTCGAGATAAAATAAAGATGAATTATTCATTAACTAAGCTTCTCAACTTAAACAAAGTATTTATTTGCCAAATGGGCTAATTATAGTATTGAAATTATAATCGACCCAAAATTAGTAACTAAAATACGTACTTTAAAATATTTATTTTTGATGTAGATTGATTTTCTCTAAATGATGTATATTTAATATTTGTAAGTATTTTTATTACTCAAAATTAAATAAAATAGTAAAAATATATTTTCAATTATTTTGCCAAACAAAATAGCACAATAGTATCCAAAATATTTCTTAAAAAATACTTCAACCTTTATAAAATTCTATTTTACTTTGTTTGAAATTTCAGAAGCTTCAACAATTAATCAAAAATGTGGAGAGTCAAAATTGGGTGTCAATACTTAATAATTCCATCTATTCTATCCTTTCACCAGACTTCTCCCGCTCTGGATGGTATTTCCGGAAGTGTCCACCAAGATCTCGTTCACTCCTTCCTTAACTCGGCTTCTCCTTGTCATCAATACCTTGACTCCACGCGGCATCACTTGGCTTCTTCCACGTGTTTGATGCAACTTTTACCCTATATACCTCGGTCCACTTTTCATTTCTATTTTTGTTCTGCAGAGGGTTCTTTTCGAAAAGATAGAATAAAGGTGGAGAAATCTCAATTGGACAAAGGTGGATTTAGAAAAAGGTCGCCGAAAAAAGTTTCGACCAAAGCTCGTCGGGTTATAATCACACCTCACAACTACATATTTTTATGATATGTTTTATTTTTGAACCCAATATATTTTAAATTTAGCATTGGGTTTGAGAAATTAGTCCTTTTATGATTATCTTTCTATGAAAGACATTTTCTTTTGGAAAGGAGAGAGGAGTGGCCGAATGGAGTGAAGAAGAAGACAGAAATAGAAAATTTTGTGAAACCTTTATTTTAAAGAGTTTCTTCCTTATATGGATGATAACATTGAAAGAGTGAACTATACCTCCA
>JACEIK010005370.1:26962-75922 GCA_018107945.1 Datura stramonium | reverse complement strand
ATGTAAATTTTCAAGAAACGTACTTTAAGGAGTAAATTATGTATTTTGACTAAAGAAGCTCTAAAATGATCTATTATCATGAATGTAAACTTTTTTTATATCTTTTTCTTTTTGGGCAAAAAATATGCCTTTTATACATTTTATAATACTATTCATAGGAAGGGGGAGCAGTAGGAGGTGGGAAATTATATAGGTCGAATTCAATCCCTCATCACATGATGAACGATAAAGGATTCATTCCATGTGAGCTACCTTATGAATCCTAAAAATAGTATACTTGTTTGAGAAAAAAATTAATAAATCATAAAACAAATAATATGATGGAGCAAAGTGATTCTTCACATGTAAAGCTCTCCTAGTAAATTTGATAAGCTATTCTAATATTCCATCTATCATACTAACCCTACTAAAGGATTATTTTTTTAGAGAGAAAGTTTCTGATAGTCTATGCAACACAATCTATCAGAAAAAATAATTAATTAATTTTTAAATTTTTAGGTTAAGTTGTCATACTAGCTATGTCACACCCTAAACCTAAGCTCAGGAGAACTGGCATCAAGTGTCTTAACTTGAAAGACAACCCCCTGTATGAACATGAAGATATAATATTTTCAAGACACTATATATAAAATTGGAAGAGTAGGCATGAGTCACATAAGAGAAACGCTCAATCATGAAGTGGAAACATGAAAGTAAGAGTGATCTAAGCCTTTTTTCATTAAACTACATTAAAAATTCTTTGACCAAATACAAGAATGTAAATCCATATTTAAGACGACATGAGTTTACTTTCAAAACATATCCATGATTTAGGCACTCTAGTCTATGAAACCTCTAATACATTAGGTCATAATAGAAATACTGAGACAAGGCCCCAGCGTATCTAAAAAGATATAAATACAGAAAAAACATAAACTGGACCCAGATAAAAGTGAGGTTCACCAACCTTAGCTGAATATAGAATTCTACATCTATCGAGAAAACCTTATATCCCGAACACCTGAACCTATATCATGAGATGCAGCGCCCGAACAATAATAAAAAATGACGTGTGTATTATGGAATAGCACTCGTATGTAAAACAGACAAAATAGAATAGGGAATAATAACACTATAAGGAACTAAAGAAAGTCATGTGGGAGAGATTGACATACCATGTAAATAACCTTTAAGTAAAGCATAATGAAAATGATGTTAATAATCGTAAAAGTTAAAATTAAATACCATACTTTTAACTTGAACGTGTATTTATTCTTTGGTTGAGATATCCTAGTCACTGACATTCTTTAAATACATAATCATATCTACGGCATGACATCCGATCAATATGTGATCAACTAGGTCATCTTCACCACAATTGTCACGTGGATTGACAATGTTCTGCATATAATAGTATCTTTGATTCCTTTGTCCCGATTAAGTGGGAGACTCGTTTGAGCATCCTTGTACCCATTAAGTGGGGGGCTCGACTATCTAGCAGCTTGGACTGTTGTGATGGCCATAGCCCTACACAGACAATGTGCAGCTTCAGGTATTAGACCCTTTTGCCAATACCTTCTCAGTTTCTAAGAGATCTCCCAAAACATAAAACATATACCTTAGAACCCTCTTGGCCCCCTTTTATTTAAATTATCATCTTTGGATCATTGATCCCTTTTTATAACTCTTCTCTCATTGGCCTTTGCATAAAATGCTTAGCTCATTGGCCCTTTTTAAAACATTTGGCTCATAGGCCTCTTTCAAAAACTCTCGACTCATAGGTATTTTCCAAAAAACTTGGCTCATAGGCCTAAAATATTAAGTCAAAACATGTGTCTTAGTAGCCTATGATATTTTAGAAACAACGTTTGTAGCTCAAGGTCCATTAATATCTTTTTGGTGTCTTTTGTAAACCTCAATTGTAAGAGAAAACATCTTTTAAAACATCATTAAAGGCATACAATAACTCATAAGTTTTAGACATGTAATGGATAGTAAAAAAATATGAAAATGTTTATAAAACTTATGTAATCTCAATTTTCAAAATCGTAAGTATGTACACATTACTATGGGAGTATCATGAGGACCTAGGTCCTAGGGTTACATGGAAATAGATGACACTAGGGATTCTTCTTATCTTAAGTACATATAACTGAAGGTTACATTCATGGAGCGTTTATAGCTCTTGGGGATATTATTCGTATGGAAATCATTGTTATCTCATGGGAATATGTGTATATAATGGCTTCCGTAAAATTAGTTTAACTTACCCTTCAACCGCATATGACCTTTGATCTAAGATAACATGATTTGGGAATTTTAGAGTCATGAGGTGACACATAACTTGAGACAAAACCAAGTATGGAAGTTACGTATGCATTTAGATATCCCTCGTCTAGGAGATTCAAAAACATGTTCTTTTGATGTATATTACATAATATCGAAAACATATAAGAAGTCTTATTTAAGTCTAAGGAAAAGAACATATCCATAGTCTATACCTTTAGGAAGTCTTGGGAAATACTTGTCGTGGGAAGCATATTATGTCTAGCATAGAGGAATCATGGAGATACCATGATGTTGAAGCACATGATATAAATAAAGACTAGCATTCATATTGAAGAACTAGTATCAATTCAGTTAGGAGAACATATCGAATAGGATAAGCTTATAGTTGAAGAGAACATGTAGGAACTCTAAGATTGAGAGATCTAGTCTTACATACCTTTTCCTTTGACTCACACTTACAACAATGAATAAATAATCCCTTTAAATGTCAATCTATAACAATAGTAAGGGTAGGAACTATAATCAAAATCTTAACGACGATTTACGAGTCATGGAGGCATTTCTTTAAACATCCTGAGGGCATAGGTAACCCAAGCCTACTAAGGGTGGGGTTTTCTAAACACCCACCTCCTTAAATGTCTCATTCACAACCTAAAAAAACATCACAAGACTAACCATCACAACCACATCCATCCTCAACATCCAAAAAATCTAACATCCCATAACCCTAGGTCGTAGCTTTGACTCATGGCATCCGATCACAATTTCATAAGTATCGATCATAGAACATTCCTAAGGAGTAGAAATAACACTCAATCAAGTGATTAGGAAGAAGAATTACCTTATTAGAAGAGGAGTTTCTCAAAACTCAAGTCTTGAACCTTAGAAATCCCTTGAAGCCACTAGAGAGTGTAGAGGAAAGGATGTTAAAATCTTGTATAAATTTATGGATGGATATTTCAATATCATGAAGAGCACTTACCTAGATTTAGTATGAGAGGATGGGAATTTTTGTCACAATCCGAGAGTACATCCGGATCGTAGACACGGGACAAGGAGCCCCAAGAGACCCCAAGTCAACCCATTGCATGGGCATATAACTAATTCATTCACATGAGATGGAAAGCTTAACTTAATAATCATGAACTAACTGAATATCATAACATGAGTTATAAGAAACAACAATACATGATCCAAACATAAATGGCTGAATACTACAAATAGGTTTGAGAGCCTCTAATCATAACAGACGGTTTGAAGGGACAAAACCCCAACTAACCCCAACATTTCTGAACACAAAACAATAGACACGATCTGAACATGAAGCCATTGAATCATAAGGACTCACCACTGAAAGATGAGAGCAGAACTGAGAGCAAGCTAAGAGCGATACTGAACCTGCCAATCGGATCCTGAAAATATGTCGGTCAGTACTTAAAAGATACTGAGTATGTAAGGTATGCAAAACAATACTTAAAAACATAAAAGTTATAGGAGTGGGGACATCATGATCATAAGACTGAAATCGTAAGTATATCGTAAGGCTCAAGATTTTCAAAATATTTGTAATCCTGTCATAGTCGTAACATGTAAGAAAAACATTTCATAAAACATAACTTGAGACAAGAATGTAATCATACATGCATTACCCAAAACCATAAGGAACAATGGGATATTTCTACAGCCGACATACCCCGTATGAGCACATATGGGCAGGCACAGTAAACCTAGTTGGGAGGTCGTTTATACTGTACCAAGGGTATGAACCATGAAAGGCATGATATCACTCGTGAAGGCCCTATAGGGCATATGGGACAGTCATTGAGGAAGTCCCAAACATAACATACGGTGGCACGTAGTTACACGAGAGATTACGGCGTAACCTAGGCCACCAACCTACTAGGTGTTAAAGCTACTCCCAAAACATGCAAGTCTCTAGAAATTCATACATAACATGCATGGCTAATTAAATCATGATAATCATAACATGCTTGAGAATTAGTATTATAGCCATGGAATTTGGACCCCGTGGACCAAATCACTTAGTTCATAAATCTCATAAACGTATGTGGGCGCATTGCCCATGTTTAAATCATCTTTGAAATGCTTAAATTTATGGGAACATGATCATAATAACATGAGTAGTTGAAGACATGCTTAAATTCTTCAAAAATTCGTATTATGCTTGCGGAATCATCATGACCATGAACCTTACTAAAAATTTCTCATGATTAGGCATCCTATACTTTTAGGGGTTAAATAATGATAAAATATTGAATAAAAAATAAAATGCTTATAACTTGAAATTCATAAGTTAGGATACTACAAATAGCTCATTTAAATTTTAAAGAATCATGCAATTTGATAAAGACCCATAAAGATTTTGGTTACTTCAAACATAGAGGTAGGAGAATTAGGCTATGGTAGGGGTAAGCTACCAATTCAAAAAAACCCTACATACTTGGAATGCGTGATTCTTGACTCCTTGGCCACAAATTGGAAACTTGAAGAATTGAAGAAGAACACTTGAAATTCCTCCTACTCCCTTCTCTAGTTCTTGCAAATGCCAAATGAGACTTAGCATGAACTTTTCCTCCTTAAAAGACCATGTGCGGAGCCTCGAAACAACATGGTTTAGGGTCCCAACATAGAAAAGTCCAAGAATTTCCACTTAGGAAATTTTACGAGAGCTTTTGATTCTTGCCCCACGACCACGAGTCGTCCACAGTAGCGACTCGTAATTAGCCTCTAAATCAGTCATCTCTCCACTTTTCAATCTTATGAATCTGGACACAACTCATACCGTGACTCGTAGTAACATCACGAATTACGTCTTGTGTCGTGGTACCATCCACCCATACCAATCTGACTTAACCAAAACTCCTCACCATGACTCGTTGCAACATCCTACGAGTCGTACCACTGTTTCCGTGAGGACTCACTTTCAGCACCACGAAATTTCACCATGACTCTAACCATGAGTTGTACCTACATTCCAAGATTTGTGAGACTACTCGTGGTATGATAAGCTCGAAGTTCATCATGACTCGAGTCATGAGTCGTAGGTCCCTCACCACGTTCGTACCTCGAGTGATCTGGCGCAAGTCCCGGGTTTTACGTAGTTTCAACCCGGCTCACGAATTACATTCTTAGCCTTTTCCATGGTATTACAATATATCCCCCTTGTAAACATTAATCCTCGAATGTAGGAAATAACGACAACGAGAAACAGCCATTTACTATGCAAATGTTGATCATTTAAGTTGAAAGCGATGGAACGACTACCCCGAAAAAGAACTACATAGATGGACTAAATTCGAGACATCACGGCCATATATCATATCATAAAACAAACTTGCACGCTTGAATGGAACATGAAAAGCGATTAGAGGTTTAGGGAAAAATCGTGCCTCAAGCGGCTGGGCTGGTAAGGGAACAAGTGGGAGTGATATTTATCCATTATATACGCTGACTTCCCACGTAACTCCCTCAAATCTTTGATTTCTCCATAACACCTTTGCTGAAGCTACGATCTTTATTCTCGGCCTTGAAATGATGATCCAAGATTTCAACGAATTTATTCATAATTGAGGCTATCCCCTTCACGCCAACACTTTCCACGGAACACAAATTTGAATCTCCCATGCACTTTTCAAGAGCAATACATGAAATACGGGATGAGCTGGCTTGATACCGAAGGTAACTTCCCAACTCGCCGCTACCTTACCCACTGGTCTCCCTGTCCAAATTTCATAGGCCAATATAGCGGGGCACGAGTTTCCCTTTCTTTCCAAATCTCATTACTCCCTTTATGCGAGATACCTTCGAAACACCCAATCGTCGATCTCAAACTCAAGCTCTCTTCTCCTGCTTTGTCAGGAATAAGAATTTTCGAGACTTTGAGCCATTTTCAACCTTTCTCTTATTAGCGAACTTTCTCCATAGCCTAATGGACTGAATCTAGACCCACTAATGAAGCCTCCATAGGCTTCAAAGTAACCCAATGGGCGTCTACACGTTAGCGTGAGCTCTCGAACGGTGCCCGTCTTAATCTTTGGAGTGATAGGCATTGTTGTAGGAAAACTCAATAAGAGGCAATGCTCGTCCCAACTACCCTTGGAGTCAATAACACAAGCTCTCGGCATGTACTCAGAATACAAGGATAGTCGCTCATGATCATCTTTTCTGGATGAATTGTCATGCTAAGCTTGACATGAGTACCAATTCCCTTCTAAATGATTTCCGGGCGAGAGGTGGGGAAATGGGTACACCATGCATTATAATGGAGGAACTCCATGAAACCTAAACAGCTCTCGGATGTATAAATTAGCATAATCTTCTCTTGAATCGGTGGTTTGACCAGGTAGGAAATGGCGACGCGAAATTGACATCGCCTGACAAATGGAGTGTGCGTACGGTGCGGGTAAACTGTTACAAAAGTCCATATTGATTTATTCCCACTTCCCAGTAGGAATGCTAATATCTTGGAGTACACCCTCGGTCTTTGATGCTCGACTTTCACTTGTTGGCAATTCGGGCACGGCTGCAATTGCACCGTGTGTCCCTCTTCATGCCATTCCACCCCGGTAGATTTCCCGCAAGGCATGATACATTTGGTGGCACTTGATGGATAGAATATCGGGATCCGTGAGCCTCGCCTGACATCGACTCCTCAAACCCCCATGTTCGGAACACATAGCGACCACACAGTACCGAAGCACACCATCTCCCCCTTTGGAGAAGACTTCTACCTTTTGATTTTTGATAGATTCTTTCAACTTTACCAATATTGGATCTTCATCTTGTTTATAGTACCTCCCGTTACCAAGGACGACTCGGACCCGTTTTGAACTACTACCCCACTTGATTGAACCAACTAATCTAACTCCCATTTGTGCAAGTCGATGTACCTCCCTTTACAAACTCCTTCTTGTCTTTACTCATGTGACACTTTCCATAGAAAGTCTACTAAGAGACATATGCTACCAGTTGGCCTTACCAGTGTTAAGGACACTCATGTTGTAGTCCATAAGTATCTCCAACCACCTCCATTGCCGAAGATTTAGTTTCATACGTGTGAAAACATATTGGAAGCTCTTGTGGTCCATGAATACATCTACATGAACCCGACAAGTAGTGTCGCCATACCTTCAAAAGAAAATACCCTGCAGCGGCCAACTCAAGATCATGGAGTTCATTAATTTTTTCTCGTGAATTTTTATTTATGAGAAGCATATGTTGCCCAACTTCCCATGCTGCATCAATACACATCCACATTCCGACTCTCGGCTCATCACAATATACCACAAATCCATCGATACCCTAAGTAAAGTCAACACAGGTCTTGGTGAGTGCGGCGGCCTGTTCACAGAGCTCTTCTCACAAGCCTTTGACCATTGGAACATCACCTTGTTCAGTCAATCACAGTAGGTGGGGATGAAATGGATGAGAAAACCTTCCACTAAACCTCAAAGATAGTAACACCTTTACGTCCAAAAAAAGCTCCACGATATATTTAGTTTACAGTGCGGGCGATTCTTCATAGCCTCTATTTTAAAGTCACACCCTTGTACCTTCATGACACTACATGTCCCAAGAATGAAAGCGATTTAGCCAAAACTCACATTCGTTGAACTTGGCGTATAGTTGAAAGGATTCCCATCATGAGGTTTGAAGTGCTACCCTCAGGTGTGCGGCATGCTCCTCCTCGCTCATGGAGTATATTAATATTTCATTAATGAACACGATCACGAACATGTCCACATATGCCCAGGAAATACCTTTGTTCATTAGATCATGCAAAAGTTGCGGGAGTATTGGTTAGTCCAAAGACATAACAAAGAATTCATAATGGCCATACCGGGTTCTAGAGCGATCTTTGGGATGTTTCTCTCCCGAACTCTTTGAGGGTAGTGATACGGACACGAGATCTATCTTAGAGAAATATTTGGCACCTGAAGCGTCGAATAGGTCATCAATCTGGGTAAAGGGTATCTATTCTTGATGTGGTGACCTTGTTGACTACCTATAGTCAATACACATCCAGAGAACCATCTTTCTTGGGACAAACAATGCTGGGGCACCCCATGGGGCTTACTCGGTCTAATGAAACCACTTATCCAATAAATCCTTCTTGCTCTTTTAACTCTTTTATCTCGGCTGGGGTAGGGAGGAATTGATATGGGCTGCATGTCGGGTAAAAGATCAATCTCAAATCAAGCTCCTCTCAAGAGGAACACGGGTGAGTCATCTAGAAATACCTCGGGATATTCCATACCACAGGGTGACTAAATGAGTGGGGGTCTCGGACGTGACATCTTAACCCTATTAGATCATAAATACAACCCTTGGAAATCATTTCCTGACAGAGATAGGAGATAAGCGACCTACAAGTGCGGGATGAACCACCCCTCCATTCTAAACGATTCTACAAAATCGAAACTCCAGCTCGAAGAGTTCTACAATTAACGGAAGCATAACATGCAAACAACCAATCCATGCCCAAGATGATGTCAAAATCAGTCACCAACCAATTCTACTAAGTCTGCCGAGAGGCCAAACGTGCATGCATGTGGAAACCTCTATATACCCTCCTCGCTACGACTTAATCACCAACTGGAGTAGATACGGAAAATGGTTGAAAAAAATTTAGGGCCCGACTCCAAAGTGACTAGCAATGTAGGTGTCACAAAGGCGATTGTAGCTCCCCGGATCTAACAAAGCATAAGCGTCAAGATGAAAAGACTCAAAACTTTTATGCAGTAACCACATCGGGAGGAGTCTCTGCTCTTTTTGTTAAGTCAAGTGCATAAACGATTCTAGCGGCGCGCCAGCCCGGGCTTGATCGAAGCACCTTGTTGAGTCGGCGTTACCCTTTGAGCTGGCGAACTAACTATTGAAGTGCGGGCTCCACCACCCCAGACCTAGGCGAGGGCAATCCACAGTACGTGTCGGAGTTTTCCACACGGCAGAATGCGAGCCACGAACATTTCCTTGGGTGATTGCCACGGTTAGCACAAGATGGAAAAGTGTGCTCGTCGCGTCACTATTGACCCCTTGAACCTGAGCCTTTGCTTTCCTCGATCGTCTCAAGGCACGGATGGAGTGCGGCTCTAGATAATTCCCAGCTAATGTAATGGACACATGTGTTGGGACTCTTTGGTGAGGCCCGCTGGCCTCGAGTGGGAGGAGCACTGTGACTGCTCGATTCACAACCTGCTTGGTCTCTGTGCCTCATGAGTTGCCTCCATTTGTTGGGCATCAGAGGACAATCGTGGATAGTCCATATACGGATGAAGAATGGTTGCGGGTCCTTGTCCAGTCTCGGCTACTCACTTAAGATCTTGCTTCACTGGCGCCCTCGGTCATCGCTGCTCAGGGCATGCTGACCGGGCGAGTGAACTCAAGTGAATATTCTATCACCATCATCTTTCCCTACCCAGGTTAAAAAAACTTCAGTTGCTTTCATTTCCCTCATCTCGAGAGGAAGAACACATCGAGAAAGGCCATGTGGAACTCGTCAGTATGGGGCATGGCTCTGTTGCCCATTTTGTCCTTCATTCTTGAACCAAATATAGCGACTCACCTTCGGGCGATAGAGGCCAAGTCAACGCACTCCTCATTCGTCACCCCCATCACCTGAGTGACCTTCAATATCCCTTGATGAACTACCGTGTGGATCTCGTCCCACGCTTTGCCCACGTGTGAACTTCGGGAGGTTCATCCTTAAAAGTCTAATCAGGGCTCTTCTTGCATTGTTGTTCTATGGAACATGCGCAACATCCTTCCCAGTTGACTGGCGGTCAAGGCCTACGCCAACATTTGAATAGCCCAGCCCAAACTCGAGGTGGACGGTAGCTCTGGTTCTTGGGGCTTACGAGCAAGGTGGGGCTTGCGACGCCCCGTATCATGGCCACCTCGTGGCCTTCATCATTATCATTCCTCCTTCAGTTTGTCCTTACCGGGAACCATAATTTTATGCATTTGCGAATATTGCAATTAGAGAAGGATGGAGAGACTACGCACTACATAGATCGCTGAATGAAGGTAACGTCTCGATCTTGGGCAAGTGCATGCCCAGAGTACTTTACTTTATAACTCAATAGTCTTGTTTATCTACTTATTTATATATACATTCTCATGTGATTTTATGTAAATGTGAATATACTAGCAACATGATTAGTCCTTGTTTTTTGAAGGTTAATAATGCATTTGAGGAACTAATTCATGATTTGGTGAAGTGGAGGAATGGAATCAAGAGCAAGGGTGAAATTCAACAAAACATCACAAATGGCAGCACCGTGATATGGGTGCGTGTACGCTTCCAACGCGGCAACACTTGGCGAAAATTGTATTTTTGGCACATTTCAGTGAGGGTACGCGTTACCTCCGTGTGCGAGTCAGTAGAACGTTCGGCTCCGTGACACGTTCTTTGTTCCACCACAGGCCAAATTTTGCATTTTCCCGGCTAGTATAAATTGAACCCTTAGCTTCTAAAATCATTTTGATACGAGTTTACTACGGAAAAATTCGAAGGAGGCGCGAAGGAGACTTGAAGAACTCCCTGTGGATTCATATTTTCTTGGTTTCTTTTCATCTATTCTTGTAAGTATATTACTCTAAACAATGTTTTCTTGTAATTATACGAACATGAGTGGCTAGAACCCTTCCTCACAGGTGAAGCCACAAGATATAATTGTGATTTTGCGATTTGGTTAAGTTATTGATTGTTGTTTTTGTCTCTACATTACGGATTGTTGGTTGTTTATGATTGATTACCATAAAAACATATATGTTAACTTGGGTAATAGCTTGAGAAAGCATTACCTAGGTGGGACATGAGAATGTGAGGAGGAGCATGTTTGTATCTCACGATATAATCTTGTGTTCGAGGATAGAAATCTACTGTACCTTGGTTTGACAAGCAGGGGTATTAAAGACCAACTTGGAAGTTATCACATCGGCACTCGAAAGTAGTTGTGAGGCTAAGAAGTTGAGTTATTGGTTAGACGCACGAAAGTCCCTAATGCGTTTCCTAGTAAACCACTGACATAATTGATTGCATGACTAGAAATTAGCATCCTGGCTCTGTGTGATGCAACGAGGCTAGTTTGCCGTGTTTAGAGGCTCGAAAGACCATGAACATGCAATCTAATTATGTGAAACAAAAATTGATAGTTCCATGCTTAAACCAATGTAAATCGTGAGTATCACATGATTATCGGTTTCAACTCATGTTGCTCCTAGAGTGAATTCGAGAATATTTCGTTGACCGTATTTGAGCTTAATTAAACCTTCTCCCTCAAGCCTCTAGAATCGCTTGCTTAGAAAGTTAATATCACACTTGAACTTCATAGTTAAATTGGAATTGGCCCGGTCAGTGGGTTTCGACATTGGGTTCTTAAAAAGGGCCCTTTCGTACATTACTTATACCTTTGCATTACTTCAGGAGCTCATCAGGATTTTGGCCCGTTCTTGGGTTGGACACTGGCAATTAGCGAAATTTATTTTCTTAAAGTGTTAGTTTGCTATTTCTTTATATTAGTGTTGACAACTTGGTCTTAACTTGTATTTACGAGATAACGATTACGGTGAACAGGCAGGAACAAGAAGGCTGGTGAACCCGTCATAGCGGGAAAGACAATTCCTGCACTTCAACGGAGCTCTGAGAAAAGCTGCGGTGCTCGGACAAACAATCCTGGAGCAACCACAGAATCTGTTGTGCGGGCGTGTTAGTGCAGAAATGCAGTAGCGGGTTCGTGATGTGGCAATCCCGTACTGGCAATGTCACATCTAGCATTCGCAAGCCTGAGCCGGAGTGGGAGGTTCGAAGACTTAAACGAGAACAAGGTACGGTGCACACAAGCGGGAAGTACGGGTCTCCCTCACGGATCACGACAACATCTTCAAAATTTTTTGGAGATAAGTGACATACATTCATTTGGAGTGTCAACAGAGATTATGTCGGAGCTTACATTGTTCCCATTTTCACTTTTGGGAGAAGCCAAGGTGGTTAGGCGAGCCACCAAATTCTATAACCACGTGGGATGATCTTGAAAAGAAGTTCTTGATCGGTTCTTTCTATGTGGTAAAACAACAAGACTTAGAAGTCCAAATTCTATGTTTTAAGCAAGAGAAGGGGAGAATGCATCAAGCTTGGGAGAGATTCAAATCGTTGTTGGGATTGTCCTCATCTCACCACAATCAATGATGTGTTGGTGCACACTTTTATTGAGGTTTTGGAACTAACAAAAATTTTCTTTGGACTCAGTGAGACAACGTGCAGAAAAGACTTATGATGAGCTATACTTTGTTCAATCATATTTCGTAAGGAAATCAGGAGTGGAATACGGACTCTTCAAGAAATGGGGAGGAGCAAGGAAAGCGAGCTGAGTCTTAGAGGTGGATGGTTTACGGCTATGTTGCACGAGATAGGCTAACTGCGGGGCCAACTCAGCTTGCAACCCATTAACATAGGCATGAATCGATGCCGCAAGCGGTGGTGCGGTGCGGCGGAATTGGTGTGAAGTGTGAGGAGTAATGAACACTCGGGCGGAAGTGTTGTGGAGCAAATCTGACTCGGTGAACTTTGTCGGCAATGCACAAAGAATAATCACCGACGGTATGGTAACGGCTACGATTCTAGCTGGAGAGTCACCCGAATTTCTCTTGGGGTAGTTACAGCCATCAAGGGCGAGAGTTTGAGTCGGGGTGCAAAGGAATCCAGGAGAGGCCGCGGAGCTATCGGTCGCGGTACCGAAACAACAATGCCCCTCCTCCACCACCATCGCTTGACATTGAGAGATGTTGAAGACTATGATAGCTAACCAGCTCGGTGGGATGACTATGTTAAATTGGCGTAGATGTTAAGAATAATCAGTTAGCTACCAAGAGAGCTGAGTACCCGAGTTTGGGCAATTTCTTGGAGCCCAAAACACCGGAGCCTAGAGGAGGACTTCCCGGCGACACGGACTGACCCAGCGAGGTGAATGCGGTGACCACGGAGTGGTTTGCGGCTTAGGAGGTGGAACCGGAAGAAGACCACCTCAACAGTCGGGAAGGCTGGCCAATTGGAGAGGGAGCAAAGTGATGAAAGTAAAAAAAGGATCTTGAACAGAAAGACCTCCACCCCAGTTCCCTCGGCGATTAAAAACACAGGAGGAGGCATGTTTCAAAAAGTTCATGGAGTCTTGAAATAGGTACACATTAACACCTCTTGTCGATGTTTTGCAGTGAGTGCCGAAGTACGCAAAAGTACATTAAGGACATCGTGGCGAACAAAAGCGGAGTTGGCGGTATGCCACACGGTGGCTCTTACGGAGTGCACTTCAGGATACGAAATGGAGTGCCCATAAAGCTCAAAGACCACAGGAGCTTTACAGGTGAATGTGAGGTGGGCGAGTATGTCAGAGCTCGTGGATTATGTGATTTGGGAGCGACGTGGCTTGATGCCGACCTCGGTATTCAGAAGTTGGGGCTAGAGTCCTAGACCAGAAGCAACGATGATCTTGCGGCTTGCGGATCGTTCCTTGGCAAAGACCGGATGGTATTGTGGAGGACGTGCTGGTACCAGAATCGGCTCTGATCTTCTAGGTAGATTTTGTTGTCTTGGACTTGAGCCGGAACGCGGAAGTCCCATTTGTGCAGGACGTCCTTTCTTGGCCAGGAAGCGTTAAATGATGTGCAGGCGGTAACTATACGGGCGAATGACCAGGATGAGGTATTTGATGTAGATAAAGCCATGAAGCTTAGGCAATACATGAGGAACTTTCGGCAATCGGTATTGTGATCAAGCGAATTTGTCGAATTGTTGAATCTCAAGACCAGTGGAAAGAGCGTTGATGAACTACAGTCATTTCCGGAGATAGAGATGCATGGGGTGGCGATGCAAGTGTTGAATGAGCCACAAAGCTATCCTAGGAAGCAAGAATTTAGTAGTTAATGAGGTCTCTGGAACCTTTACGAAACCATCTATTGAAGAAGCACCAAAGATGGAATTAAAAGCATTACCTCCTCATTTAAATATGTCTTTAAGGGGAAGGTGATACTTTGCAGTCATGTTCATAAGGAAATTACTTGAAGGCACGAAAAAGAGGCGTGGCGGTTCTCGAAGAAGGAAGAAACGATAAGGGCGGCAATGTCGGACATTCGGGGTATTAATCCAACTTTTTGCACACACGGAATTTTCACAGAGAGATAGGAGCAAAGACAAGCTGTTCGGCCTTAGTGAAGGTTAAATCCGGCGATGAAGGATGTGTCGGGAAAGAAATAATTAAATGGCTCGATGCGGGTATGGTCTATCCGATTTCGGACCGGTGAATGGGGTCGGCCAGGTTCGGTGCGTCCCCAGGAGGGATATTTGTGGTCACGATAGAAAAAAATGGGGCTGATCGCACGAGCGAGTCACGGGTTGGCGGATTTGCATGGTTCTGAAAAGCTCGTGAAGCCACAAGGAAGATCACTGTCTTTCTTATCCATTCATTGATCAATCTTTTGGGCGGGTTAGGCTAGGGCGGGAATACTATTGTTTCCTTGATGGTACTACGTTTCATAACCAAATAGCCATAACTTTGAAAGGTGGGGAGAAGACTACTTTCACATGTCAGGTATGGGACATATAACAAGGCGGATGCCATTTGGATTATATGCCAATGCACCCGCCACATTCGAGAAGTGCATGATAGCAATCTTTCACGACATGAGTGGAGAATGTTTCGTCGAGGTATTTATGGATGATTTCTGTTCGGTAATTCGTTTTACTTCTTTGTTTGCGAGAATCTTGACGAAGTGTTGTCATTGTGAGAATCCAACCTTGTACTGGAAGTGGGAGAAGTGTCATTTCTTAGTCAAGGAGGGTATTGTCCTTGGCCATAGAAGTGTCGTGCAAGGGTTGGAGTGCGATAGTGCTAAGATCGAGATTGTGAGCTACCACACATCGGTAAAGGGTGTTAGCGGTTTTCTCGGGCATGCGGAGTTCACAGGCCAGGTTCATCAACAACTTCTCAAAGAATTTCTAGACACGTATGTAGATTACTAGAAAAGGAGGTGAAGTTTGATTTCGATGATAGGTGTGTCAAAGCATTCGGGGATTGACGAGGTGATAAAAGCACCCGTCTTATTTCTCGGTTGGGAAGAACCATTTGGTGATGTGTGATGCAAACGTGTGGTACGTAGGAGCTGTATTGGGGCACCGGAGGAATAGAATCTTTCACTCTATTCATTATGCAAGCAAAACGCGAACCTTTGCCCAAAGTAATTATCTGATCCGCAGAAAGGAAGATGCTAACCTTGGTGTTTGCATTTGATAAGTCGAGTCCTATTTGGTGTTGGGTTCGCGAGTAGTGGTGTATACCGTCATGCGGCGTCCGTTATCTGTTTAACAAGGATGCAAAGCCCGGGTGATGAGATGGATCTTGTTCTTGCAAGAGTTTGACTTAGAAATAAGGGCGAAAGGGCGAGAATCAAGTGGCAGTCTGTCGCGGTGGAAAGCAGTGCACGTGAAAGGGAAAGGTAAGCAGTGTCGAAGGAGTTCTGGGATCTGACCGGCTCTTGGCGGGTAGGAAGGAAAGTGAGGTTCCTTGGTATGCGGACATGAGTGGGCACTTGTTGGTGAGTGGAGTCTATGCACGGAAGGCTACGGCTCGACAAAGAAAAAAATGTGTAAGCATGATTGTCGGCATTTCATTTTAGGATGAGCCATATTTTTAAGGGACGGTCGGGTTATGAGGGTGCATCCGGAGAGCAGTTGTAGAGGTTTGAGGAGTTGTCCTCCTCATTATATGGAAGGTGGAAGCGAGAGGACGGCACACAAGGTACTGTTCGGGAGTTCTTTTGGCCTACCTTGTTGAGAGACTATGGCGCTATGTAAAAATGTGCGATAGATGTCAAGAGACGAAGCATAGTGAAGTAGGAGGCAAGAGATGCATTGCAAAATGTACTCGAAGTGGAGACTTTTTGATGCATGGGGCATAGACTTCATGGGCCCATTCCCTTGTCGTTTGGTAATCGTTACATCTTGGTATTTGTTGATTATGTATCAAAGTGGGTGGAAGCAATGGCTTGCCCCAGAAATGACAATAAGGTGGTAACAAAATTTGTGAAAACACACATTTTCACAAGGTTGGAGACACCAGTATCGATGATGGGCTCATTTTCGAAGATGCTAGCTAAGTATGGGGTGTGCCACCAATTGGCAACGGCTTATCATCCCCAAACTAGTGGGCAAGTGGAGGTGTCGAGCAGTGAAGCGATTCTCGAGGAAAACGTTGAGTGCACAACGCGGTGATTGGTCAAGCAAGCTCGACCGCGTGCGTTGTGGGCATACGGGAGCTGCTTACAGGAGCACGGAACCTCTCCATACGATTGGTCTATGAGGCTTTGTCTAGCAGGCGGAACTAGAGCAGAAGCTTTAAGAATTTTTGTGAGGAAATTGAACATGGACACAGGCTAGCGGGCAAGAAGAGGCGATACCTTCGGCGAACTCGAAGAGTTACGTTGGCATGCTTATGAGAAAGTGCCAAGTATTACAAAGAAAAGCGAAAGGTGGCACGATAAGCATGTGGTGCGTCGTATTTTCGGCGGGCGAGAAAGGGAAGTGTGGCTCTTCAATTCAAGGTTGAAGAGCATTTCCCGGGAAGCTGCGGTCCAAATGGAGCAGTAGAGTTGTGGCGAGGAAGACCGAAGTGCCCCGCGTTCTTTTGATAAATGGGCAACGGTTTAAGCATTCTTATTGGGGTGAGGATGGAAATCGTGGCTTGTCCAGGTCACCACAAGGCGGAATGAGCGTAAGGACGATCGGCGCGACGGTGCAACCCGGGCGGCACTTACGGGAGGCAACTAGTGAATTTATTGTTTTATGAATGTACGAGATAAAAAAAAAAAGAAAGAAAAAACAGCAAAGTGACGAAAGTAAGAAAGAAAAAAAATCAAAGGTGCATTTCTTAGGATTTAAGAAAATAAAGATGTATAACTAATCTTTGTTGTCTGGTTGGTATGCTTAAAGAAGTGGGGGACAAAAATAAAGAAAGGCTTCAAGATTGGGAGGGAGGAAGGAAAGAAATTATGCCCCGGAATGTGATGGGATGTATGAAAAAGCGCTTAAAGTGCTATTAGTTGCTTTATTATTGGTTAGCCGAGTTATTACTAGTTGGTAACACGTACAACGTTAAGTCTACGTGATCTTGTCGCGCGTCCTTATATTGGTGGGTAATACACACAGAGGCAAGCCTATGGTTCATGACACGTGCATGAATTCTTTTGGGAGAGAGAGTGAGGTAATACGTACATGCCACTGCGTGAATGTTTTAGAGTTCATGTGATTAAAAAGAGGGGGAAATTCTCTTGTGATGTGAGGGCACATGCTTGACGAAAGAATAAAGTCGTGTCGGATATCTTGGTCGACTAATTTGCATGGAGTTTGCCGATATCGAGTCGATTCTTGAGTCTGAGGAGATGCAGATATGTTAAATGTCATTGCAATGATACTATGCATGTTTCTTGATGATTTGTTATGTAAATAATCGGTATAGCAAGTAGCTCGGATTGTCGAGCAGAAAGTAGCCATGATGGGGTGTCAATTGCATGAGTGTAAGATTATTGTTCGAGGATGAACAAAATTTTAGAGGTGTGGGATGTGATGCGGGGCATATTTATATGCCCAAGTGATACTCAAATGCATCGCTTTTGCCTTGTTTATCCAACAATGTTTGTACATTTGCATAAAAATTGTAGGGAAGTGTGAATTTATACTATACTTATGATTAGCGTTGTTTTGCGGGAAAAACGTACTTTTATGGAGCTAAGATGCATGTTGGGAGAATCGAAGATGCACTCGGGAGCGAGCAAGGAATTGGCCAAGGAAGCCGAAATAAGAAGGCTCAGCGATGGAGAAGCAGTGTCTGTACCATCAGCGGATACGGCTCTAATCAGAAAATTTAACGTGCAAAATTTCCATAGAGGTCGCGTTCGTGCGGTAGCTTCACGTTGGACCCTAAAGCCACACAAGAACTTGACATTCCAGTGAAGATGCGCATTATACCGTGTCTGTACAGCTGCGCGTTGCGTGTGGGTGCTGCGTTAGGGATGAGTACGGGCGGCCAAATTCGAGAGAGCCTCCACGTTTGCACCGTGTCACGGAGGCAGTGCTCCGCGATGCACTCCGTGACACGTTGCTTATTCCGGGAAATTCTCACTTGTATAAATAGAACACTTAGGTTCATTTTTAATTCGACTTGGTGGAGCAAGAACGTGGGTTCTGGTGATTGAGGGGACGAAATCTTAGGGTTTCTCTCTATCTCTTTCTCCTTTCTTTCAATTGTTTGTATGATTTACACTGTTTAACGATGTTTAATCCACAAATGGTGGCTAATTCCTTCTTTGAGAGTTAGGAACCGTTGTATTGAAATGTAATTGGTGGTCATTTGGTTTTTTCATCTTTCTTCATAAGTTTTGTTCTATTAATTCTTGTTATGCGCATTAATGTTTGGCCAATGTTAGTAATATCTAAAAAGTCGGTTTCGCGAAACACGAAATTGGAAAGTTGTGAATTAATAGGATATGACGCTTTTTCTTAGTTTGGGAAAAGTGAAATTGATTTACCTTCGGGATAGAAATATGCACGAAAGTCATATTGGTCAAGTGTGGAATCGGTTTTGTATGGCTAGAACATGAATTGCTTCTTATCACAGAAATGTAGGTGGAAGGTTCATGCTTCTTAAGTTGGGTTAAATACGAGAGTTTTATCCATAGGCATAAGTTCTTAGGTAACATGGGAGAAAAGATAAGCCAACTTTGTATCGATAATTCATTTTTTTTTTAGATGTTCGTTTTAGCCTCGGCATGCTCCCACATTCATAGTTCGAGACTCACTGTATATGTTTATTTTAGCCTTAGTATAAGAATTAGATAACAAAAAATATAAAACTTTTCTTTACATTGTTGTGCATTTTAGAGTTACGATAAATTATTGTGATGATTTTTACCGTAGTCCGATCACAGCCAGGATCGACCGCAGCACTTGAGCCACTTACTAATTGTTCGACCACGTACTTGCTTCGTGTAGTCATCAGACAGCCCAAGACAATCTCCTAAAATGTTTTAGTAGCCTCTTCGTCATAGGTGTGGCGTGCTTCGCCCCGTGAAAAGACTATTTGCCTAAAACGGCTTTCGAGACTCCATAGGACACATAATGAACCTATTGCTCTTATACTAAGTTTGTCATGACCAGTACACAGGATGCGTAGACACGAGGACAAGGAGACACGAGAGACCCCCAAGTCAACCCATGACATGACATATAACTAATTCATTCATGAATAGAAAGCTTAACATAATCATGAACTAGCGAAAATCGCAGCATGAGTTATAAGAAACAGCAATACATGATCAAACATAAATATTTGAATACTACAAATAGTGCAAGGCCTCTAATCATAACATACGGGTTAAAGGGACAAAACCCCAAATAACCCCAACATTTACGAGAAAACAAAAAAATAGGCAACGTGTCCCAAACATGAAGCCCTCGAATCACGAGCACTCTGTGAAAGGCGAGAGAAGAATTGAGAGCAGCTGGAAGCGTCTTGAACACGCTAACAGGATCTGAAAATATGCGGGTTAATTACTTGGAAAATCTTAGTATAAGGTATGCAAAAAAAATACTTAAAACATAAAAGTTATAGGAGTGGGGACATCATGACATGGGGCGAAATCATAAGTATATCGTGGGCTCGAAGATTTCCCAAAATATTCGTAAATCTTTCATAGTCGTAACATGAGGGAAAAACATTTCATAAACATAACTTGAGCCAAAAGGGAATAATCATACATGCATTAAAACCATGAGGAACAATGGGAGATTTCTACAACCAACATACCCCATATGAGCACACATGAAGCCCGACCTGTAAACCTAGTTAGGAGTTGTTCATACCTTGCCAAGGAGTATGAACCATCTAGTAGGCATGAGGAGACGATCCTTTGAGTCCCAAACACCAACCTATGGTTGCGTAGTTACGAGATTCGGGCGTAACCTAGGCCCCGAACCTTCATTTATTAAGTACTACTTCAAAACATACAACGCTCATGAAATTCATGTGACATGCATGGTAATTAAATTGTGATAATCATAACATGCTTGAGAAATGTGTACTATCCATGAAATTGGGCCCATGAATCGGCCAAAATCATAGTTCATAAATCATAAGCGACATGTGGGCATTTCCCATAATTTCAATCATGTTTGAAATGCTTAAATTTATGGAATTTATGATCATAATAACATGAGTAGTTGAAGACATGCTTAAAATTTAAAAATTCATATTATGCTTATTTGAATCATCATGACCATGAACCTTACCAAAAATCTTATCATGCTTGGGCATCTATACTTTTAGGGGGTTAAATCATGAAAATATTGAATAAACAAGTAAAATCAGCCCAAATAACTCGAGATCATAAGTTGGGCATGCTACAACCAAGCTTCATTTCAAATTTTAAGGAATCATGCAATTTGATAAAGACCCATAAAGTTTGGTAACTTCAAACATAGAATTAGGAAGAATTAGACAGGTAGGGATTAAACTACCCATTCAAGACACCACATACGTGGAGTACATGATTAACGGCTCCTTTGAAAGCCCTGATTTGAAACTTGAAGAATTGAAGAAGAACACTTGAAATTCCTCTTACTCCCTTCTCTAGTTCTTGCAAATGCCAAATGAGACTTTAGCATGAATTCTTCCTTAAAAGACCCTATCCAGACCTCAAAAGCAGCGTGGTTTAGGGTCAAAAGCATAGAAAAGTTGAAGTACCTTTAATGAAATTTCCACACTGAAAAAAATAGTTACGGCCTAGACCGAGTTGTACCACCAAGTAGCGCTCGTGGTCGCCTCTCTGGTCACCTCTCCACTTTTCAATCTTACCGAATGCGCCACAACTACGCCTACAACTCAAAGTAACATCCTGCGGTCTGCGTCGATGCATTGGTACTATCCATCTTCGCCATAATACGAGCTTTCTGGCTTCCTCCATGACTAGTTCTTCTACATCCCTACAGAGTCGTACCATGACTGTGAGAGGACTCACTCGCTGCGAAAAGAATTCACCCATGAATCCCTAACCCCAGAGTCATACCTCATGCATGATTCGTTGGACTACTCGTGGTATGACCTTAGGCTCCCGAAGTTCATCACGACTAGTCACGGCGAGTCATAGGTCCCTCACCCACGATTCGTACCCCTTGCAGAGTCATCCTGGTATAAAATTCAAGGTTTTCTACGGTTTTCAGCGCTCCCTGGTCTAATCTTAGAGTTTTCAGGGTATTACAATTTTGAAGGTTGGAGTTGAGTGAAAATGAGAAAAATGAAGGTTTGAAGAAAGGGGTTATAAGTCTTTTATAAGCTTTCCCAAAATAGACCACAAGCACCGAGATGGCGTGACATTAGCGTTGGACCATTTTCCTCTGGTTACATTGGTTTCAATATCACCAGGCCACTTGCCCGGGGGCAGGTGGCTGGGCATTGAATTTTGCTCTTAATTCTAGTGCTTTGGGTGATACACTTTACTAAAACATACATAACTCTTTGTACAAAACTCAAATTGACGAACGATTTGATTTGTCGAAAACTAAACTCAAAGAGCTTTAATCTAATAGATAGAACACCCTCTAACTCATCATATATTAGGGTATATGCTTAACTAAACATGGATCTTTCCTGAGAACTCAATATACGTTTCATATCTTCCATCGCACGTGCATAACGTTCCACCTACGACCAAGATACATGGCCCTTACCTTTCCAAATAGTAGCTTTTCCATTATGGTTTTTCATACACCACTCAAGGTTACGCAACTATATACGCAATGCTCTGATCGTATTCACCCCGAAGCCCAGGCGCAACACCTTCCAAACTATGATCTTTTCAATCTTAAATCAACTCAAAACATACACAACACACACTTCAACAAGAATAAATAATTCCTCCAAACAATTTTAAGATCAACAAATGTTTTGGTCAAGTTAAGTCTTTATCGTCAAATTAGGTCAAACCTTGCTTGCAGTAAAGGGCAGCCCCACAAAGTTATCCTATCATATATGCCCAAATTTGTACCCAAATTGGTTTTCGACATAGTCTATCAATATATTGTACGAGAAATAATGGAACCAATGTTTATTATACAAAGCGATAAACGTTGTTGCTGTTAAACAAATAAACTTATTTTTGTTGTGGCAAATATAATTAAGTTGGATTTTTAGTTAAATTTTTGCAAAATATTTAATAATAACGGATAGATTATCCAATAGTGTTTATGGCTCAACTATGTATACTAATTTAAGAAACCCCCTCTTTCTCCGTTTCTCTCTCTCTCTCTTCTCTCTCTTTCTCTCTCCTCAGCCTTATCGGAGAACACAACTACACCCTCTGACGGTTGAAATAAGCTCGCCACTGCATGACCACCATTGTCACGATCCAAATCGACATCTAGGCCATGATAGGCACCTCTTGAGTCACTATCAATTAGGCGAACCCTTTTAGCTAGAACATGTGGAAGACATATAAAATAAGAGAGAAATATGGTTGATTATCTAGTACAAAATAAAGATGCGGAAGCATTACAAATAATTTTGAATATGCCATCAACCTTTGAAAAAGATCAAGTCATAGAGTATATTAAATTTAGTACAATATACAAGACGTAACACAAAATGAAATTACTAGAAGTCAACTAAATAGAAGAAGAAGTTGTCTCCATAGTCTAATTTGGCTCACCTTTACTAGATAAGGCGGAGTCCAAAGCTTGAATTACTACCCTGCATCCAAATCACCCTCTTGTTGACCTGCGCACAAGCAGTTATTGTAAGTCTAAAGACCTAATAAGATCTTCGACTCATTTCCCACGGCTTGCCTCCGAGAGAAGTCTTTCGAAATCATTGATAGTGCATATTTATACAATATAGCGATACAAGTATAGAAATGATATTCAAGTAAGCGGTGTGGAAATACAAATATATAAATAAAACTTGATGTTACTAATTGCTAATAGTTGTTCATACATGGAACGTCAATCCTCATATCATAATTTATCTTCCAGAGTATTAGTTGCATGTATACCTATCTATTTCGGTCCATGGACTACACATCTTACGGAAACCTGTCAATCTGTAGTAGAAAGTTACTAGCTGGTGTATGACGGTCCTCATATCTTACCTTATATCTATTTTTTCTTCTCCTTTCTAATGTTTCTTCTTCTAGAATCTATCAAGAAGAAGCTTTGTTTTGATTTTGACGGTTTAGAATGGAGTTAAGGAAGGCGAACATGAAGGTGGTTATCTATGGTGGTGTAAGAATTGAATGGTTCACATGGGGTTATATTAATGGAATAGGTGTTGGTTTTAATAGGGAGATCGTGGTTTTATTCAAGGAAAGATGAGAATGGTGGAGATTGGAAAAATGGTGGTGACTCTTGACGGAAGTGAGTTATGATGACAACTCACGTGGTGATTATCCTTTGGTTTGCTACGTATATGTCGTGTGTGTTAATGGAGGAAAGAAATTGGCCGATGGTGGTGTTTCGGTCTCTGAGAAGAAAGAGTGGTCATTGGCGGGAGGAGCCGGACTTTGGGCGGGATGAGAAACGGGGCGGGACGAAGCAGTAGGGATGAGCAGGGGCAGATCAATAGTCCCATCCGTCCCATTATGTGAGTCGGGGCGGACGGGAGTAAATGGGACAACGGACAAAAATAATTTTTAATATTAAAATTTAAATATTTTTAAAAAGGTTTTTTTTTATATATAATTATTATGTTAATTTTTTCACTTTATTTAGAATTTTTGAAGTTAGAAGTTAGAAGTTAGAACTTAGAACTTAGAACTTAGAATTTAGAAACTTAAGTTAAAATTTATAAATAATAAAGAACTTCAAGTTCAAGTTGAACTTGAAATTTAAAATTTTAAATTTGAAATTAAATATTTTTAATTATGATTGTTTTTTATTTTTGAATTTTAAATTAAAATGGAATTGTTAATTATATATTTAAAGTTTTAAACTTAAAGTATAAAAACTTAAAGTTTAAAATTTGAATATGAAGTAAACATTAAGTTATTAATTTAAAAATTAAAAATTGAAAAGTGAAATTAAAAGTAAATATTTTAAGGCTAAAATAATTTATAAAGTTTGTTAAAGACTTAAAACCTTAAGTCTTAACTCTTAAAGACTTAAAGACTTAAAGAATTAAAGTTTGAAATTTTAATTTTGAAGTTGAAATTTGAATTTTGATTTTTGAAATATGATGTAATTATTGAATATTTTTGTATCTATAACATAGATATGTTTTGTAAATAATTAAGATATAATACAAAAGATAATGTAGTAGAAAGTGAAGTGAAAGCCTTTAAATTTATTCATATAAAAATTAAAATAATATCATAAAAATTTGTATTAATTTACAAATATTAATAGACGCCTAATCTATGCGGCCACCTTCTAGGAAGGGTTTTGTTTGGATTAAGCTAATATAATACTAATATATGTACATCTTTATAAAATCTCTTTCTAATTCTTATTTTGTTGGCAGAAATATTTTCGGCACGGCATAAATTGTTATCGGTCTTCTTCCATGTCATCATCACTATTAATTGCTGAATCTAAAAGCTTCTTGTTGGAAGTCAACCGGTGGCAGAAGTGATTTCTCCGCTCGCGTAGTCAATCTCTGAGAAAGTTATAGATACCTCCAAGTTGTCTTCTAGTGAATATCGATGATCTCAAGTTGAAATCTTCTTGGCGGCCCGAGAAGCTTCGACACTCGAAATAGATGATTCTTGAATAGCTAGCGTCCCGAACCATCTTGCTAACGTGAAAATACGCTTCCACGAGCCCTCCACCAACTCAGAATATGCAGCGTGTCGTCGGCAAAAAGCGCAACATTTTCCATGGGCCGAAGAAAGATAGTCATCAAAATGTATTGTCGAGAAAAATCAAGACCAATAGTGCTTTGCACATATCCATGGGTACTATTTATTCGGACCTAAGTTCCGGGAGAATTAATAGGAGTACTATGCAGCGGCAATAGGTCTCACATTATTTACTTTGCACTCTGTACTACTTTTACAACTTTCTAAAATTGGAGTTTCATTATCTTGTTCCTAAATGTTCTAAATTTTTTAACGGCTCCTCTTGTACCTCGTTCTTTATATTCTCGGTTAAAAAGCATAGCCGGTTAAATAAATTTGAGGGATAGAAAAAAATATTTTTAAACTTACGAATCATGACCTCAATAATAGGTGCAAACTTTTTATTATTTTTATATTCAGCAATTTAGTAGTAACAACACATATATTTATTAAAACTTCACAAATAGTTGAAAAATACCATTCGAAAAGTTTTTGTCGCTTGATAAAATAATTTTAAAAATTGATTAAGTTCATTTATTTCCTTTCCAGAGTCATTATCAGTCAAGTTTCAAATCGGGTTCGAGGAAATTATAGGCATTATACAACATAGTGATAGGCCTTCTATAAATATATGAAACTTCTAACATTTCATATAATTAATTCCATCTAGTTTTTACATGTTTTGGAACTTTCTATATGAAAGTTCACATATTCTACAAAGTTCTTTAAATTCACAAATTCTAGAACTTTTATTCATTCGAAAAATTCAAAAACATGCTAATTCAACTTTAGAACACCCGGTATCAAATAATTTAATGTCGTCTTGTATAACCAAATTAAATATATGAGCAACACATCACATACATGAAACTTAACATTATTAATTGGACATAATCGAGTTCTTAACATACTAACAACACTAGTATTAAAAAAAACATTATCTAGTGTAACACTCAATATTTTATCACAAATGCCAAAGATTGTAAAATTTCAAGTATAGTAGCGACTATATATATGCTTGAGTTTTCTTTGCTCACAAATTTTATAACCTATTATTCCTTTTTGTAAATTCCAATTATGATCAATCCAATGTGATATGGTTAAATAATCAATGGAATTGACACTACGACCCATATCAGAAGTAATAAAAAATATACCATCAAAATAACTAAATAAACAAAGAAAATGTAAAACCTATGTTTGCTTGAAATTCAAAAATATCATGTTTAACCATGTTGTGAAAAACCTATCCCAAAAAAAAAAAAGGATTATATGTTTGTTAAATATACATAATAATCGGGATGGGAGGAAAAACTAAAGAAAGGCAAACCACGGACAGCAGCCATTTTGCGATATTTTCATGGTCTCTATCCCTTTATCATATTTTCCTTGTGTAATAGAGACCTTTTGAGTTTGAAGGATTAGCGGCCACGAACCGTGTGGAACTCCTTAGATCCAATAGGGTTATCATGTGAAGGCTTTAGAGAGGCTTCTTTAGCAGCTAAATATTCAAGTTTAGAACATTATAATAAATGTCTATGTAACCCCCCAGTTCCACCTTTGTAGCCGCGTTCATGCTTAAATACTTTTGTACACTTGTACAAATAACTTTTGTTCGCTCCTCATTTTGATGCATAAATGCCAAGCAGTGAGAAGTTTTGGTTGAACCCTAGTCTTACCCCCTGGCCAGGATGCAAGGGAAGTTGAGCTCGCGCGGCGGTATCACGAGTTGGAGCTTCGGTAACGGAACTGGTAGGTGAATAAATCTAATCCTTCTTCTTACTTCTACTTCTTCATCTAATTCTTCCTCTAATAAATTACCATAAACCCTTTCTAGAACTTCATTATCTAATGGAGTATCCAGAATTAATATTAATAGGAGCACTACCAAATTGCGTAAAGATCTTCGTTATTAATTCTAACTCTGGAGATTGAACTAAATTTTTGTACTTTTTTGCAAATTACTAATATTCAATGCATGCAACCTTGGCCATAACACCTTTCCTTTTGAGAATTTTTTCAGAATCGTATTATAATTTATGAATAAATAAATAAAACACAACTAAAATTATGACTAAATAAATATAACACAAGTGATATTTAAATAAATAAGATAGAAAAAAAGAAAATTAGCATCGTAAAACCGTAAATAAATAAATAATAGAAGTAAGTATGGATTATGGAACGAATATACCAAACGTACGTGACGAAAAACAAGCGATTATAACCAATTGTCGAGCTCGAGTCGCGAAAATTGATGTAACTTAAAACTAACAGAAGTAGCAATTAGCAACTTGAGAGTTGAGACTTGAAACTTGAAATTAAAATAACTAACACAATTTAAATTTGAAAATTATAAATTTTGAAATTTGGAGAATTAGAGAATGTAGATTGTAGGTAGATTTGAAAGTGATAATTGATAATATTTGAGAGAATATGAGTATGTAGTAGAGATTAGAGAAGAGATGGTGTGAATAAATTGTGAAAATGTTGCGGTATTTATAGTTTTTAAAAATGATCAAGTGTAATTTTAAAAACTAAGGGGTGTAAAAAAAATAATAATATTAAAAAAATCATAAATTTTTTTTTTTAAAACCGGCCGATACTTTAGGATGAAGCTGGGACTACCGGGATGTCCACGCCCCGCCAGCCAGCCCTGAAGTGAGGCGAATGTTGAGCTGAAAAGTGGTGGAAGAAGACGGACGGTTTCAAGTTGGTGGGGTAATGGAAAAGAATGTGATTTCATAGTGGTGAGGTAGGAACAACACCAGTTAGACAAAAGTAGACCTGGAATATATAAGAACAATAGATTTCATTATGCTCTATTCGAGAGAGTAGTTCTGAACCACTGTACTCTAGATTAATTATCTAGTCATAGATTCTCAGTTATAATCATTCAAACACCATCTTTGTGCAACATTGTATCCTTCCTCGATGCAAATTTACAAATCTTGCCGGATTAGCAAGACTTGGTTTTATTTTTATTTCTTAGTGGAATTACACATTGAATGACAAGTCACTCTATTCTTTTCCTCTGTTTCATGGCAAACATTGAACAAATTTGAAGTCATGGCAAACATTGAACAAATTTGAAGAAGAGGAAGTAGGAGGAGACAGTGTGGGTCTACATTTACACGACTTTTAAAAACAGGGCCAAAATTAAACAGCATGTCAGAAATTTTTTTGTTCATCTATTGTATAAAAGTGAGTGAAGCGTACTTAAGGATAAACTACTACTCCAGGTAAAATCAATTTGTTTATCTCACCATTGTTTCTTCTTTTTTAAACACCAAGTGTTTAATAATCTTTAAATGGTGCATAACTTTGATTTTTACAAGTTAAGCTGAAAATGGCCTCATTATAGAGATCGAATGTAACCAACCATGCATTAAGATGTGAGCAGAGTAAAAGCATAGCAGACAAATTAAATCAACAGAAGTGGCATGACCAATAAGCTTCATACATTAAACATAACAAGGTACTATCAACACATAGATGATTCAGAATTACAATGGAGATTATCAACATTTAAAATTTTCAATATTGCACTCAACAAGAGAGGAAGAAAAATCACAAAAGAAGAGTACACCCAAAAACAGCAAATGACACTAGATATCATCAACAGCACACTTTGGATGTAGTAATGCATGGAGTTAGAAACATGGTGGTGAGAAAGATGGAAAAAAGACTCAAATACAATGCCTCAATCCTCCATTTTCTCTTCCATCCCTCTGTAGTCATAGCTCACCATTATTCAATATGCACACCCCATGAGAATAGTTTTAGAAATGACAAGTCAGATAAACGGTCTAACTTCTTGATTTCCCTGCTATCCGAAGAGCTCCTTTGAGCACTAGGATACTTCAAGTGCTATATCTACCTTTGGTGGACAGAGTGTCTCTTGGTCCCACCACCAGAGTGCCGAGAATGACAATCGCTTCTTTGCAGAACTAACTGTTCCCTTCTCTGGTGTCCCGTTCTTTTCGAAACCCAAAGGACTTGGTAAGCGGGACCTGGCTCGTGCTGATTCTGTTGCTGCCATGTAACTTGGAACAGTTCGGGAACTTTCCAGGCTTTCATCATCTCTAATTGATGAACCAACAAGAAAACTATGCCTCCTGCGGCGTTCTGACTGTGCACTCGTCATGCTTCTAGAGTCATCATCCACATTACTTACCCTGGGACTTGGTGGCCTTATTCTCCCAGTCTTTGATCTGGGTGATGGTGATTGGCGGCTAGGAGGACGCTTTGATTAGAGCAGTTGGAGAAGGCGTATCATCAAGGTGGAAATCACGATGACTGATAGCAGCCACAGCAGTGGGATGGCTTGCTGGGCTCTTTGCAGCGACCTCGTCACCGTTAAGTTCTTTATCTATTGCACACATTTATCTTCCCATGGCCGTGCAGCCATCCATCGTTCCAACCAACTCCATCCCCAGTAGAGGTGTTGAATCCATAATGTTTGGTCGGCGTAGATTTTGAGATTCCTCCGTGTTGGCTGTTGTAAAGTATATGATTCCATCTTGTATTCTTCACAATTTAAATCATATAACAAGGGATTGAGTCTGAAACATCTGTATCTTACAGATTTGACATGTCAGGACAAATTAGAACTATGTTCCAAGTTAGATATACCACCTCAGTAAGCAAGAACTAAAAGTACTAGGAGCAAACTTCAATTTTCAAATAACTTATCTGCTTTACTTTGATGAAATAAAAGATGGAGGACAGCAAAAGTTTTACAGGAATGAAGCTACATATGATATAATAAGATCTTTGCAGCTATCTTTTGTAGTTCCAGACAAAGCTTTGGTCTGAACATAAAGCTTATGGAAAAAAGTATGCAACATTTCACAGCATTCAATTTTTGTAGATAGAGAAGAAAGGACTTAAACAAAAGAATGAACCTGATGTTAATGCGCTAAGCCAAAGCCCTTTCCCTTCTCACATGGCAGCCTCCTGCCTCATCTGAATGTTTATCAACGTTTCATGGACGTATACTGTCATTCAATCATCTGCAGACTGCTGCAAAATGCAAAAATTCATCCAAAAGGCACAAACCATGAACAAAGAGTACATATTTCTTTGCAGGGAAACCAAGATAAAAACCACCTCTAAGTGGAAGAAAAAAGAAATATAAAACAAGGGGATAAACCAAAGAAAATTTCAAACATTGATGCAAGATGATGATGAAACATTATATGTAAACTCAAGGATATTGCTGGAAACAAATGGCAGGCATGCAAACAGAAGATGCTTACAGAAAGATGCTTTCAACCCTGCTCTTTCTCATGCTTCTGTTGGAGCTGTCTCTGGAGCGTCCTCTGACATCCTAATTCTTCTGTACGAACCTGAGATTGAACACGAGCAGGAGATGCATGGACTGCCTTAAGGTGGATGTGGCAATAGAAGCGACAGGTGCTGAATCATTGTCTTCAACCTCACTAATCCTCTCAAGGCCTTCAATGCTCTCCTAGCCTTTATAAAATTGGAAAAATAGAGTGTATCAGAAACTGTTTGCAGTATTTATTCATGGAGAATGAGGCATGAACTGATTCTAATCAACAAACTTGAAAACAGCATATGAACCTCCAGTTCATACAGAATAACAAAATTGAAAGATGCACTGGCTAAGCGGATAAAGCTTCCCTTTTTACATATTTGGGTTGTCCTATTTATGTGTAAGAAAAGAAGATTTCTTACTTTGATGATATGATCACTAAAATGTTTGAATGGTTGAAAAAGGTAAGTCTTTTGGTGGTAAGTGGTTATAATTAAATTGTGCTTCAATCTATGCCCACTTCAATTCTTACTGCTATAAACCCCCAGCACCACACCCCATAGTACCCTGAACCATCTGGAAAAACACTTTGCTAGTTTTTTCTGGGGATCCAGTGATTACAAAGAAAAATATCACAAGAGATCTTGGAATAACTTATGTGTTAGTAAAGATGAGGATGGTATTGTATCAGAAACATGAATGACATCTCCAGCACCTTAGCCATCAAAAGATGGTGGAGTTTCAGGACTAGTCTTTATGGGTTGATTTCATGAGGGCAAAAATATTGCAATTGGGTTCATCCAGTGTCCAAGAGGCTTGGACAGAGAAGTGGAAACTCATGTCAGTGGCTATACTGACAATGGTAAGTGGAGGCTATGGAGAAGCTGAGGTACTCCCAGATTACAAACAACATATTACCAACACATTCCCATTGGAGATCAAGATATAGCCATGACTCTGTCATCTGGAATGTTACCCAAAAATGACACTACACCAACTCTTCAACATGTGGAAAATGATCGAACAACCTAGTTAAGAAGGACACCACTCTTGACAAGGTATGGCATAAATGTTTACCTTCCAAATTTTATTTCTTACTTGGAGATTGATTCTTAAAAAGTTACCTTTTGATGAGATTCTCCATAATTAGCACTACTTGGTGAAATAGGTTCTTTTGGAGACGCAATTTCAATCATTTTCTGAGTTGTGACAATCAACGATCCCACTCGAGCTTGTATTTCTTCGTTAAGGAGATTCGAGATAAGATGGAGATTTTGGTAACCAATTGATTGCTAGATGTTTTTGTTGTGCTATACCTACTTGTGATACAATGAATCATGTTTTTATTGACGGTGAGGCTGCTTGATATGTTTGGTACTTCTTTGGTAACCCTCTGAGAGTGAGACATCACTCTTGGTCTGTAAAAAGAATTTTAAATATGTGGTGGGATGTCAAGACTAACAACATACTAAATTGATTCAACAAATACTTCCCATTTGCATTTGTTGGGAAATTTGGAGAAGCTGGACTTCTTGTAAATATGGTGACCAGAAAAGATTTGTTACTTCCAATATGGGAATCGCATATCCTATGGAACATAAAGTCAACTATATTTGTGGCATTTCCAAGCTGTGAAATTTCAGGTAACTGGACTCAACTATGTCAAAGAATTGAAAGATTTAGACCAGTCATCAGTTGGAGATTACTCGGACCAAGCAAACGCTTGGAAGGATTAAAGTTAACACTGGTAGAGAAGCTGCCTCCAAAAAAAAAAAAAAAAAACATGTAATTAGGCTGGTGGCTGGTGAGGAATGATTCTGGCAACCTGATCATGGCCTTTTCAGCCCCCATTCAATGTAAAAGTAACAATCCAGACAGAGGCTATGGCTGCTATGTATGAGATTAACTAGTGCAAACAAGCTAGATTCGCTACCTGACCTTGAATTGGACTCCCTTAGTGATTAATGACATGATCAATAACGGCCTCTAAAAATCTCTCAAGCTCAAAAGATATTATCAGAGACATCATCAAAGGAGCCAATAATGAATTGCTGATGTGAAGATTTCACATTGTTTTAGGGAAGCCAATCAAGTGGCCAGCTTCTTATCAAAACAAGCCTCTTCAAGTGGAAATGGGACGGCCTTCTACTCTTTTCAACATCTTCCTAAGGAGGTGAAAGGATTACTTTAACTAGATAGATGGAACTCCTAGTATTTGAAAGATATGAAGAATGTAACTTCTTTGTGAGTTAATACTCTTATTCTCACATTTTTTTAATGAAGAATAATCTTATTCTAATTATATGAAAAGAGTATTGTATAGGCTTGTCCTTTCATCTTTGCAAAAGATTAACGTTTGTCTACTTTAACGGAGTTAGATCATGTCCCTCAAATTTATGTGATCTCATACATATATAGACATGGAAGGTGTCAAGCCAAACTCCCCCTTGCAAGGCTCAATACCTAAAGGTATTCGTTCAATATTTTCTTTCTAAAGTACACAACTACCAGGGCTGAAATCATAAATTTTGCTGAGTCGACGACAAAATTTAGAGATTTATTAATATGTATTGCTAAATTGTGGTGACTCTATACTCAGAATTTTGCAATTTGGGGGATCCCCCTTCAGAGATGATTAAGCCTCTTGTTGCCATTTTTGGACTACAATAAAACTAATCACCAAGTAAAACAATATCATTCAACCTCCTGGTGAAGTCTGCATAGACAAGACAAGAAAAAGGGAAAAAAACAGATAAGTAATGAAATCCTTGATATAATGGAAAGGAAGGAGAAAACCCTTCGCTGGTACTATAATTGGAACCAACCAAGGTTGAAGTTAAAGAAGTCCAAATGTGTGATCATGTTATGCACGCTTAAATTACAGCAGAAGTTAGACATCCTACCAAGTATCCTCGAAAAGCTGTTTGTATTCTTATAGCTGCAATCTCTTCCTTTGATTTACCCGAGTTACAGGCTGCAGCTGTGAGCCGAACGACCTCGGCGGCAGGCGGCAACTGCTGCTTCACGTAACAACAGTGGCAATAGCTACTGAATAGGCGTGCTTATTCTGCTCATGCTCAGCTTCCATCAATTTCGTCTGCTCTACAGGAGGAGGAGGAGAGACTCACTAATGTAGTTTCTGCATTGAAGTATTCAATTCGTCGCTCTGTTTACTTTTGGACCATTTTCAGACTTGTGTTTTTCTGGTGCAAAAAGCATTAAACAGTTACTCAAACTATGAATATGACATACCAAAAAGGGAAATAAATGGCATTGAATTCATCCACTACCTTGTCTTTCTTTTGTTACCCGAACAAGCGCCCTGCTCACTGCTGAAAACCAGCTTCCTTTCTTCCCATTTCCAAAGCATCTAGCAGAAGAGGAGAGTCAGAAAATAAAAATAACATTTCACTGTCAAATCAATTATGGAGAAAGAGGCTGATGATTCCATATAAATTGAGAAAGGGAAATCTTTTTAAAAACTGTTCAACTAATTTAAGTTTGCTTCAAAGTCAAAAAAGATTTGAGAAAAAGCACAAATTGGTAATTAAAACAGAAGCACACTTTATTTGAGAGTTAAATAAAATCAATTTCCTACTGCAGTTCACAAGTAATAAAGCAAATGAAAATTTACAGAGCAGTTTTCTTATACTTGACTAAGGTACCATAACCAAAAACTAAAATGACAACCGAGATATCTAAAGTCTCTGTTTCTGTTAAAAATTAGCACACACTATTAGATCATCAATTAAAGGAACAATGAAAGCATAGATCCCTTCAACGCCAGAGATATAACACAGAGGATAGAAAGCTTACCAAAAAGATGTAGTAGACTCCAGAAGCTATCTATGAAGAGGAAACAGAAGAAATGACACAAATCAGCAGTTGAGAAAATTTTCTCGAAAGGAATTTAAGAAAATGAAAATGAAAATCAACCACATTCCTAATTAATTAACCACAACATTATGCATGACCCAGAGGCTAAAAATTCAAGATCATCATTAAAAAAAAAAATTCACAAATTGACAATTAATTCCAGGTATATCCATCATCACAAAACAAACAACCACGGCCCACAATGAGACGTAAAACAAAATTAAAAGGGAGAGAAGAAGAGAAAAAACAAAAAAGAAAAGACAGCTTGCTTTATTTGACATATTACTAAAACTGAATCTTATTAAATATCAGAGCAAACTTTTTGTTCTTGTTTCCTTGTAATCCCAAGTCCACACCAGAAAAAAGGCAAAAAAAAAAAGTCAAGAGAACGATGGACAACAACAATAGCCAAAAGCAAAACAAGAAACTTGTGAGCACGCCTTCAAGAATATGACTTCAAAGAAAAAAATATTATAGGGGTTTGGGGGTGGGGCACCTGGACAAGGAAAAGTTCAAAGGATGAAGAAGTTGATGAAGACAAGGAATAACGGAAAGGGGTAGTTTGGGTATCTACGTTAATTCTTTGGAGGAATAATGTTCTGTAGCAGAGCAGAGGATGTGTTTGGGGACCCAAATACTGGCTTTGGTTAGGGCACAACGTGGATATATGTTACTTTTGATTATATACTGAAACTGAGAATCACAGAATTACTACTACTCCCTCCATTTCCATTTAGTTATCAGGTTTGCACAATCTTTTAAAATAACTAATTAATATATTTTATATTATTTTTAAAATATTTATGTATAAAATTAAAAAAACAAAAAAAACAGATAAATTAAAACTTTAAAATTAATTAAATTCTCTTTTTAATTTTTTATTTTTGAATTTATAAATTCTTAATATATAATTCCATTTTTTTTTGTATTTATAATTTTGAAAATTAATTAAAAATATAATTTTATTAATGTATCTCTTATTACTTCTTTAATTTTTTCTATTTATGTATTTTTTTTTAAATTCTAGGATAATTAATACTAAAGGCTAAAGGATTGAAAAAAAATAATTAATTCTCTCATAATTTTTAAAATAACAAATACTCCCTCTGTTTCATTTGGTGTTAGGATAAAAAATTTTACATAATTATTTTTAAAAATTAATTAGGAGTGTTATAATTTCTGATATATCTCTTGTTACGTTCTTTAATCTTTGTTTTTACGTGTGTCTCTTAATCCTAGAATAATTAATACTAAGGACAAAGTTGAAAAAATAATTAATCTTCTCTTAATATTTTAAATTAATAATTTAATTTAAATTAATAATCAAACAATTCCATATGCATAATTAACTTGTAATCCTTTTTAATATTTTTTAAATATTTCAAAAACAAACATATTTACTACTTTATATTTTAAAATTAATAAATATTTAAAAATAACTATTTTAATAAATAACAATTAAAAAAATATTTGAAAATAATTATAAAATATTTAAAAATAATTATTTTATCAGATAGATTTTTAAAATAAAAAAAAAAAAGCGAGAGAGAAGGGGAGACTACTACTTTTTTTTTTAACTGCAGACAACCAACCAACCAGCTTGGCTTGTCTTTCAGTTATATTTGGGTTTTTGCAAATCTTAACAGTCAAATTAATTAATTTATAGAATAGTTAATTGATGAAACTTAATTTAGAACGTTTTTGAGGGTTGTTTGGTATTTGCGTTCTTATCCACGCATGTTCATTGTTCAGTGTATATATTTGGTAACATAGCAAAACGTAACATACCAATACTTTACGAATGATCATCCACCTTTTAGCTTTGGTTGAAGAGAATAAATCGAACTTTTGATTTATTTTTTCTAAGTCATAAAATAAATTTTATAATGAAAAGTAATTTAACTACACCTATAGAAAACAGCACAAGAACCAGAAAAAGCTAAATTCAATCAAAAATATACAAGCAGATTGTCACAATATTTGAAATTGTCATCCGAGTATAGCCACATCAAATGTTAATCTTACCTGATATCCAAGTCACCCCTCAAATAATGAAACATATTTTGTGCCCAACTTAATACTGTCACCATGACACCTTCTGATTTTAAGTGGTACCACGTAGATATCATGAGAGGTAAGTTATTTAAATAAAAGCGTACAAGTAACTTTTAGGATTAAATTTAATATTTTCTAATATTTTGTTTCTATTTTTGATATATATGCATAGTTGAATTATTTTCGCTACACAAATTGTTGTATTATTTTATTGAAATAAATTAAAAATTGAATAATTATCTATAAATCGCTCGAGAAGAGACAAGTATAGGTTTAAAAAAATTTAAAAAAAATTATATTTGTGGTATGTAACACACTTTGGCCTTTTATTGTCGACTAGAACTGGGGCCATTTAACCTCGAACTCCAGTTGCATACATGTCTTCTCGCTCCTAGCCAGTCCTATAATGATATAGTTCAAATTAGGAAGGAAATCCTAGATTTAAGAATAATAAACTAAAAATAAAAGAAAGATATAAGAATGATATTAATAGACAATAATAATTATTTAAAGTCAAAATCTTCTATTAAGAATACTAAACAAGTACCAAATCAATGAGATAACTCTCAAAAGGATAAAATACTCAAGCAAATAATTCATCACTATGATAATCCTCAAGAGTAATGCTTCGTCAATCAAGCAAATTCATCAATATTTGCTAGCAACAATGATCTTAACTCTAATTCTATCAAGAGCATCACTATTAAAGTGAATTCAAAATAATCAGAGTCTAAATGAGATATTCTCATTTATTTGTAGTCTAAGCTGTCTATAACATAAATGCCTAAAAGTGGCACTCAAATAATTGCAAAAATACCCCCAAAACTTATTTCCCGTGAAGTTTGTGATGGACATATGATGCCACATCCCTTAACTTGCAAAAGAAAGTACTCTGTAACCTAAAAACAGCGAACCCTCAAACTCAAGCCAGATGTGAATCACATGCAATTGCATTACACTACTCACGGTCGTATTTGGGCTCTGCATCTGACGTCGCAAGTGAGCTCTTCTCCCTACTCCAAGTAATCTTCTAATTGGAGTCTTTTACTTCTATTTGAGAATGTTTTTGGCCTTCAAGCGTTCATTCAAAGCACCTTCTAAGCCTCCAAAGTAGTGTCTTGATGACAAGTCTTTGAACTCCCTAGCTAGGCTTTGTATGCAAGATTTTGATGAAGTTTGGCATGCATCAGTCTCCCTTTCTTGAAAAAGATTTTTCCTCAAAGCTAAACCCTGTAAGACTATAAGAAAGACGAACATCAACAAGAACCTCAAGGAATGAGGGTTAGTGTTAGCATTAACGATCCTACCAACATGCAAAGAATGCACAAACTTGTTATATAACCAAACATCAACTATTCTCATGAAGAATAAACTTTCAAATGAAGCATGAAGTACTTGGTTATTCCAAAGATTAGTAAATAAGGATATTATAGAAGAACCAATGGTTTCAAAATACCAAACTGGCAATGTCACATAAATTTTATTAGATATGCAACACAATTGATCCTCTATATCCAAATTAGACCACCTCAAAGATAGTATATTGACCAAGTTGCACAAATCTAAAGTATTCTAGGGGTCAAAATAAAAGATTCCCCACATATCTTGGTTAAGAAAATAGTCAACTACCCCATTAGAACTCTCTCTAATATAGCATATGCTTCCAACACAAGTATGAGCATCATCATATGCAAATAGATAGTAAAGAAAGGTGTCACAATAAAATAACTTCATCCAAGGTGTCCTCACATGTAAGATATATATTCAATATTATTATCAAGCATACTATCACGAATTAGAACACAAATAAGAAATATTAATTTATAAACAAATATCACCTTCTTTTTCAACGTAATTCTTCCAAATGAGCATACTATCATCCTCCAAGAGAAATTTCCATCATCAGAAAGAGTGTCATCACACCATAATGGTTATCATGCACCTTTTAGCCATCTAGATAACTATATCACCAATATTACATTCCGCACCACTAGGCACGTCACTAATAATAATCTCATTATCAAATCATATATTGTACTTATAGAGAGAACAATCAATTATAGAACATGTATTCTCATTTTCAAATAAAGACAAATATAATCTTTAAAAGCACAAATCTTTATGAGAAGAACAAGAAATAGGATCTTTAACAAGAAATATGCTCAAGGAGTCATACATTTTTAAATGACCAATTTTATCAACGTCATCACTAATTTGAGACTCATTAATCATATCACAAAATTTCTCAATTATGGACTAGCATCACTAGCAAGTTGAATAATACAATTTCACATGACAATGTATTACCATTTAAAACACAAGTGTCAATGATGTTGGGCGTATTTACGCACTTATTTACCATATTTTACCCATTCTTAGTTGTGTTTAGAGAACAAATTATGTGTGTTTTCTTTGATTTTATATGATATTTATGAAAAAGAGCTAACGCACATGATTAGATATTTGCAGGTATTAAAAGGATGAATTTGGACTCAATTGAGGCTTTAAAAGAGAAAGAGTGCCAAGACAAGCTTAAAAGAAGGTAGTGCCACAACATGATAGGAGTTGACATCGCGCAGGCACACTTGTGCTATGGCCGTGTAGGCAGATCCGGGCAAGGAGAGGTGCGACATGGAACACGTATGGTGCTATGGCCTGCGCGACGCACAGTATTGTTCCAGGCGTGGCTAGATTATAGTCCTATTCCGAGTAGGAAAAACAGCTACAAACCCCAAGCCTAATCCAAGCAGGAACAATGTAAATTTATTCTACTACTCTATATACCTCTTCTTAGATGATTTTAGAAACAATTTAGAGTCCAACAATGAAAATATTACGGAATTTAATGTCATTCAATTCTTGCACAATTCATAACTTACGAGTTAGTGCAATTACTTAGACAAATATTTGTTGAATAATTCATAAAGTTCTTGTGATTCTACTTAGATTTGGAGATTCGTTAAACAATTTTATATTATTGTAAATATTTCATTATGACTTTTTCTACATCTTATGTTATTGTTTTCTGAAACATGAGCGGCTAAATATCTAAAGCTAGGGTTGTGGGAACCACGATGGATCAACGGAAGTAGGCAAAATAAAATAGTGATTCTTGAATTGTGAATTGAGTGGATTATTATTCTCTTCGTTTTAATGAATTTTAGCAGCTGCAAAAGTAGAAACGTGTTTGTATATCAACTTGCTCGACCAAAGAAGTTGAAGTTAGGAAAAGAGAATAATAGTGGTAATTAGAGGCTATCAACCGTCATCTAATTAACTTGAGCTCTAATCGAGGATAGTTAATCCAAGACATATGGCAAGGGAAAAATATACACACCTAAAGTCAAAGAGGATTTAGGTAAAATTTATCTATGTAGGTCGAGAGATGTTAGATGAACTTAATCGTCAGTCTTATATAAAATTCACCAGGATAAATCTCTAATAAAATAAGCCTACTAGGTTATGAAATCATGGTGAACACAATCCTAGTTTTGTCTAATTAATTTGATAACAACTCAATCATTGTTAGAATTACTTTTTCTTTTATTTTCAACCCCCCTTCTGAACTTGACTACAGGTTGATTTACTCATCATTAACATATTATTTCTTTTTTATTCACTGTGGGATCAACCCAACCTAGTTGGGTTACTATATTTGATAACGACCACTTTATACTTCAGTTATGAGGTATAATTTAGGTATGATCAGTCAATACTAGGTGGACAAATATCTATCATACCAGAAGCATCCATTTAGTCACCAATAGAATCAACTAGAGTATAGACACTCTCAACAATGACATTATCATTAATTGGAAAAGAATCATTAGGATCACACAAATACAAGTTATTACTCGTACTTTGTTCATTCAAAATATTTGAAGGTTAAGTTTAGCTATTGTACCTTGAGTTTACAAGAAGGATATTTTTTATCCTGGGTTTGAGGTGGAATTATCATTTCATTTTCCATCTATGCATCCATCGGCTTAGTTAAGGAGGCTACCATACACATCAACTCGTTAATTATAGGCTCCTTGTTGGAAACTTGTGTTCCTCCATTTGCCAACCTTGTACCTACACAACAATCTTTACTAAAAGAAGGACAAATAAAAATGTTAGATTAGTTTTGTGGCAACTCTCTCACTACCCTCCACACATCCTCTTCTTTTTCCACTCTAGAGTTGCCATGATTCACTCTTTTACTCCTCTTAATCTTTTGTCTCTCATATTTATAGGACTCGGAATAAGTGCCCATAATTCCTCAATGAGGATTAAGGGAAGTAGGTGGAAAGAGAAGTTTTCCCTTTTTGTCCACTACGTACCTGTACCATTCATGCTCCTTCGAAAGCCAGTGCTCGATAAACCAATTAACTCCAAACATAATTGACAAGTTTCTATTAGAATCATATCATACCAAACCTTTTCTTGGTATTCCCCATATGGAAGAACACCTTCATAGATATGTAAATTGAATACCCTCTTTTATCATAATAAGCATCACGTTTCACACACAAAGTATCCTCAACCTTTTAATCATATAATGAGTGGTAAAGTTTGTATAGCATTGACTATCAAGGATAGGAGAAATCTCATATTATCATAAACATTCACCTTTATTTCAAGAACTCACCTCCCTAAATTGATCTTCCCTTGAATATTGATTTTCCTCCACTTTCACTACCTAGTGATGCTCTGACTCTACCTCAAACAGGTTTATATTGAGAATATGATACATTTTCATTAGGATTGGAAGCATGAGACACTGTATTTCTAGAAGTAGAAAATACACACTCTCTCTCCTTTTCATCAAATGACTCCACCTAGCTCCAAGATTCACATATATACCACTTCATCTAGGGTAGGAAGTATTACAAGATAAGGCACATGAATATCCACTAGAATATTCTTCATAATCATCATTTGCAAATTCACTATCTTCGTGATTTTATTCATCACAACTTGCATTTTCATAAGAATCCTTATCATAATATTTATAAGGTATGTATGAGGAAGAAATATACCTCAAGTCATCTTCATTTTCATGGTGTGCAGTCTGATAACTTGTAACAACCCTCAAGGTCATTTTGTGATGTTTTGCCTTTTCCCTTGTTTGATCCTCCCTTTAGTTTAATTGGACTATATATGACTTGTAGGAATAAGTGTCATGACTCCCAAGGTGATCAGAATTGTCTCGAATGAGTTTTTAAGTTTAGGGACTTAAAAAGTTTGTTTGATGTTAGCATTTAAGGTTAACAAGGTTGATTTTGAGTTTCAATGATTCCACTAGGTTTGGATGGTGATTTTTGACTTAGTCGTATTGTTGGCAAGTGTCCTAAGGCACTCAGAGTGATTTCAGCACTTGGATAGAATTCTAGCCTTTCTTAAATTTAGAGTTGACCACGGTCTACATTTGGTCAAAATGATCTCGAATTGGTGATTTGATTATTTCAATAGGTCTGGAGCATGCTTTATAATTGACTTGAATTATTGGTTTATGTCTTGGAGGTCTCGAGTGAGTTTCGAGTATTAAAACCAAATTTCGGAACATAATAGATTTTCTGGTATCTGGTGCGAGCACAATCGCACTCAAGGGGAAAATTGATCAACACCATTCGCTCAGCTAGAGTGCTATCGCACAGAAAGACAGGCAGGCCATGCTTTTTACATAAAAAACATGAAACCACGGAATTATGATTTTTCTTCAAAACAAGAAAAGAACAAATCTTTGTAATGAACACGATATAATTATGATAGGATAGACATGATAATATGGCTTTTTCTCTAAAAGTGAATTTTTTAATGATATTTCATGATATGATGAACAATTTATGATAGATGACATATGATCCCATAGCTAAACAATATCATGTAAATGAAATGGGAGTAATAATATTAACCGAGAAGACATAAGTCTAGATGATAATTTTTCGAAGCTACGTATGCCAATAAAGGATAGGAATTATTCTATTGGTTTGGGTGAATCCTCTATGTATCCGTGGTAAGGGCTTATTATGAAATTATGCTAAGCAGAATGTTATGAATGTCTTATGCCCTAGAAAGGTATGAGATGACTTAGCTGGTTGGGTAGAGATTAGACTCCATATTCTTTTATGGTGGTTTATACATATTAAATTAAGAAAATCCCATAGTGGAGGTAATGAATATGAAAGATGTTTTGTAAAGGTCAACTTACTGATTTGAACTCCTTGTTTACTATTCATGATATGATATGATATTTTATGATTGTCCTTCTGTTATGCTTTATAGTCCATTGGTTATTTTATATATAGTATAATTCTATATATACTTACGTCCTTTTTTGTCGAGGGTATTGCATCATTGAATAATGCAAACTCAACTACCCAGGATGACCGAGCAGTATATTAAGTTCTATACACCCTACTTGCTTTTGCGGTGTATCTTTTATTTGAACGTTTCTAGTTTTGCTTACAGGTATGTTGAGTGCCTTGTCCTGGTAAAATAACTTTTTTATGTTCTGATGAGGTTTCATAGATAGATTTAGATGAGCCTAGATGTCGATTGTGTAAACAATGGAAAATCCTTTTAGTTATTGGTTATAATGATTTTAAATAAACAACTTATGAATGGAATTTTCTTCTCATGACATTGAACTATTCCATCCTATTCAAATGTCCCATGATAAGGTCACGTTAGCTTATTTACTTAGGAAAGTTAAGGCATCGAGTATTGGTCCCTCCTAGGTGCAAGGTCAAAACATGACAAAAAATAATAAAAAGGTGGACTATTAGGATAAAGATAACTCAAGGTTACAAGAAAATAATATTGATTGGAACTGAGAGAGTTTACCATTCTGAGGAACATGAGTGAAAGGGGGATGGTTAGTGTTCAAAAGATTCAGTATTGAATGTTGATGAGAAACTGAAAAGAGAAAGAAAGACTGAAAAAGAATTCAGTGCTTTGGGTATCAATCTATCAAATTAATATAAATGGATGAATCAAGAAGTGTGATGATAAAAGACCTTACAATTGGTGTTTTATCGAAAAGACAAAATCAGGCCAAAATACGAAGTTGAAGAAGGAAAAGAGAAATTGAAGAATGTTACTACTTCTCTTGATAAATTATGTGGGAACTTACTTAATAAAAAACTTCTTTCTTAGAGAAAGAATCTATTTCAAGCCACCCTTTGAAAGTCAAAACCATATTAAATTTTTTATAGTTGTGTTGTAATCTAATGTAATTATATATTTTGCTTTAATGAGTTCTTGGATTGGAAGTCAATATTGTTTTGTTCTCATGAGGATTCTACTAAAAACTATTATTTTCTGATGATTCCAAAAGGGGAAGATGTTTTAGAGATGTTCATGTACTATATTCATATGCTATTGTCTAGGATGAATTGAAAAGAAACGAGTTCTTACTTATAAAAGAACATGATTCTGCTTAAATGTAATACCCCGAAAACCCTAAGATCAGATCCGGGAGTTGAAATGGAGAAAATAGAATTTTCTGCACCAGGTCATAGGACGAGTCGTCTAGTGACCCGTTGGGTGCGCCACGAGTCGTTCAGTGACTCATAGGGAGGAGGTTGGACATGGTTGAGATTTTGAGTTTTGAGGTGACCATGATTCATGGTCAGAACCACGATTCGTTGAGTAGTCCGTGGTTAAGAGTTGATTGAAGGATTGAATATCTTGGCAGTGTCCCTAAAGACCAGTCACCATGAGTCGTCGAGCATACCAAAAGTCGTGGTGACCAGTGTTGAGAGGTTCCAGTGTAGGCAATGAGAGGAGGACCACGAGTCGTGGTGATGGGGCACGAGTCGTCCAGTCCCTCGTTGGGACTGGCAGTGTATATTTTTCTGCGAATTTATTAAGAGCTTTTCCATAATTTTTGAGTTCCTAAGGCCTAAACTGCATCGTTTTAAGCTCAAAATAGTGTATTTTAAGATGGGTAAGTTCATTCTACACCTATTCACTTCCATGCATGCAAGTCTAGAAGCTCCTAAGGATGATCAAGCTAAATTTCTCAAGTTCTTCCCAAATTTCCATTGGTCAATCAAGGGAGTTGTGAAATCAGATTTCTACAGGTATGTAGGGTTATGAATGGTGTAATTGTCCACACCTATGCCCAATCCCTCTACAATTTCATGACATTCTAGTTGATGAATCTATGGAGTTTTAACCCAACATGTGAATTCTCTAAGCATCAACCATGGGTATGATCTAAGCATGTTTCTAATGTTGAATTATAATTAATGGGCATATTTTACAATGTTTTCAATTATAAATTATGTTTTCAAGTTTTATAAATTATGATGCCCATCCATGAAAGTTCATGAAAGTTGATATCTATGATATAAGTATTCTAGCGTGATGAGATATATGTGATGAAAGTATGATTTTGAATTACCCATATCCATGTTCATGTTTTTGAATGATCAAGTCTAAGTCAAGCATGTTTAAGTATTGAGCAAGCCCATATGATCAAGTATATTTCATGATTTATCTATTCATGTATTAGCTTACCACATGGATTTTGGAGTCTAGACACCCACTATTTTTCAGCTTGTGGTATGGTTCGAGCCCAAGGCTCCTCATATTATGATTTCAGATTTATGCATGTATGCTATGAGTCAGCTTTGTCACTAGACGATGGTTCAACATCATTGAAAAATGATGGAGAGCATATGCATGTCTAGGGGCTACTTTTTCTTTTATGACGCCTATGTTGCTATTAGTTTCGGTGTCAGTCCCGAAATCCTATCAGAACCCTTTTCAGTCTCTACTCTAGTCGGTGATTTAGTTAAGATCAACGGGTATATAGAAATTGCCCGATTACAGTTCTTCATAAAGTCACCTCAGAAGATTTAGTAGAGTTAGCCATGACCGACTTTGATGTTATCTTCGGCATGGATTGGTTACATGCATATTATGCCTCAGGCAATTGTAGAACCCATGCAGTAGAGTTTATATTTCCGGGCGAATCAGTCCTAGAGTGGAAGGGTAGTTCAGCTGTGCCTGTAGGTAACTTTATTTTATACCTTAAGGCTAGAAAGATGATTTCTAAAGGTTGCGTGTACCATCTAGTTAGGGTTAAGGATTTTGCGTCCGAAACCCTGACTATCTAGTTAGTTCCCATAGTGTGTGAGTACCCAGAAGTGTTCCCAGATGATTTACTGGAGATTTCTCCCGAGCGGGAGATCGACTTTGCTATTGACCTTCTTCCCGATACATACCCTATATCTATTCCTCCTTACAGAATGAACCCATACGAGTTAAAGGAGTTGAAGGAGCAGTTGAAAGATCTATTAGACAAGGGTTTCATCAGACTTAGAAAATCCCCATGGGGTGCACCAGTTCTCTTTATCCGCAAGAAGGACGGTTCTTTTTGAATGTGTATTGATTATCGACAATTGAACAACGTCACAATCAAGAACAGGTATCCTCTCCCCAGGATTGATGATTTGTTTGACCAGCTTCAGGGTGCTAAGTGCTTTTTGAAGATAGACCTCAGATTCGAGTATCATTAGCTCAGAGTTAGAGAGAGTGATATTCCAAAGATAGCCTTCAGGACTCGGTATAGTCATTATGAGTTTGTAGTTATGTCTTTTGGACTGAAAAATGCTCCTGCAGCTTTTATTGATTTGATGAACAGGGTGCTCAAGCCATATTTGGATATGTTTTCAATTGTGTTCATAGATGATATTCTCATATACTCTCGGAGCGAGGAGAAGCATGCTGCTCATTTGAGGGTGGTGCTACAGACTCTTAAGGATCGCCTATTGTAGGCTAAGTTCAGCAAATGCATGTTTTGGTTGAACTCAGTGGCATTTTTTGGTTATGTGGTGTCAAGTGAGGGTGTACAGGTAGACTCTCAAAAGATAGAAGCGGTGAAGAATTGGCCCAAATTGGTTAGTCCTTCAGATATCAAGAGTTTCTTGGGTTTAGATGGTTACTATCGAAGGTTTGTTGAAGGGTTTTCATCCATTGCAACACCATTGACTAAATTGAACCAGAAAAAGGTGAAGTTTCAATGGTCGGAGGTTTGCGAGAAGAGCTTCCAAGAGTTGAAGACTCGACTCACCTCAGCAGCAGTGTTGACTCTACTTGAGGGTATCAATGGGTTTGTGGTATATTGTGACGCCTCGAGGATCGGCCTTGGTTGTGTACTCATGCAACACGGAGGTTTGTGAGAAGAGCTTCCAAGAGTTGAAGACTTGACTCACCTCAGCACCAGTGTTGACTCTACCTGAGGGTACTGATGGGTTTGTGGTATATCGTGACACCTCGAGGATCAGCCTTGGTTGTGTACTCATGCAGCACGGTAAAGTTATAGCCTATGCTTTTAGGCAGCTGAAAGTTCTTAAAAAGAATTATCCAACACATGACCTTGAGTTGGCGGCGGTAGTATTCTCCTTGAAGATTTAGAGACACTATCTATACAGGGTCCATGTAGATGTTTTTACGGACCACAAAAGCCTACAACACGTGTTTATCCAGAAGGATCTGAATCTACGCCAGAGGAGGTGGTTGGAGTTGTTGAAGGATTATGATATGAGTGTCCTCTATCATTTAGGAAAGGCTAATGTGGTGGAAGACGCTCTTAGCAGGCTTTCCATGGAGAGTGTGTCCCATGTGACGAGGAAAGGAAGGAATTGGTGAAGGATGTACATCGGCTTGCATGGATAGGAGTCCGTCTTATTGACTCGACAGATGGTGGTTTCATTGTTCAGAATGGGTCAGAATCACCCTTAGTGGCTGAAGTTAAAGCTAGGCAATATGAGGATCCTATTTTGGTGAAGTTGAAGGAAGCCGTTCAGAATCAGAAGGTAGAAGTCTTCTCCAAAGGGGGAGATAGTGTGCTTCGATATCAGGGTCATTTGTGTTTTCCGAGTGTTGATGATTTGAGAGACTAGATATTGCACTAGGCTCATAGTTTTAGATACTCTATACATCCAGGTGCCACCAAGATGTACCGTGACCTACGGGAAGTCTATTGGTGGAGTGGCATGAAGAAGAACATAGTAGAGTTTGTGGCTAAGTTTCTGAATTGTCAACAGGTGAAGATTGAACATCAAAGGCCTGGAGGTATGCTCCAAGACATTAGTATCCCTACTTGGAAGTGGAAAGAGATCAATATGGACTTTATTACAAGGTTGCCTCGCACTTGTCTAGAGTATGACTCTATTTGGGTGGTTGTGGACAGGTTGATTAAGGCAGCTTATATCACACCGATCAAAACTATCGATTCAGCGTAGGATTATGCTAAGTTATAAATTTGGGAGTTAGTTTAGTTTCATGGAGTGCCATTGTCCATCATATAAGATAGAGGTACTCAGTTTACCTCCTAGTTTTGGAGATCATTTTAGAAGGGACTTGGTATTCAGGTCAAGCTTAGCACAACCTTTCACCCGCAGACAGATGGTTTGGTGGCGCGGACCATTCAGACTCTTGAGGATATGTTGAGAGCATGTGTGATTGATTTCAACGGTAGTTGGGATGATCATTTGCCTCTCATTGAGTTTGAATATAACAACAACTACAATTTTAGCATTCAGATGGATTCGTTTGAGGCTCTTTATGGGCGAAGGTGTAGATCACCTATTGGTTGGTTTGAGGTCGGCGAAGCTACATTGATAGGTCTAGATTAAATCCATTAGGCTATGGAGAAAGTTTATATTATAAGGGACGAGTTGAAACAGCTCAGAGTCTCCAAATGTCCTATGCGGATGTGAGGAGGAGGGGCTTGAGTTTGAAGTTGATGATTGGGTGTTTCTGAAGGTATCTCCCATGAAGGGAGTGATGAGATTCTAAAAGAAATGGAAACTCAATTCCCGTTATGTTGGCCCGTACCGAATTGTGAAACGGGTTGGCAAGGTAGCATATGAGTTGGAGTTGCCCTCATAATTAGCTTCAGTTCATTTAGTTTTCCATGTATTGCTCTTAAAGAAGTGTTTGGGTGATCCAACTCTAGTTGTTCCTGTAGAGAGTGAAGGTGTGAAGGATAGCCTTAGCTATGAGGAGGTTACTATGGAAATACTTGATCGTCAGGTTCGAAAGCTAAGAAACAAAGAAGTAGCCTCAGTCAAGGTTTTGTGGAGGAACCAGTATGTTGAGGGATCTACATGTGAAGACGAAGCAGATATGATGGCTAAATACCTGCATCTATTCCCTTTCGGCTCAGTTTCAGCTTGAGGTAGCAGTTTCCTCCTTAGTACTCTATTCAGTTTCATAATCAACTCATGTGCCCCAGTTTCTTTCATGTCAATGAATGTATGTGTGATTCATGAATTCAGTTCAGTCATGTAGTTAAGTCTGAAGTCAGTCACTCTGCTAGTTTTCAGCTTGTATGTTCAATATTTGAGTATGATGATTGCATTTCTCTGCTTTTCAGTATGATTTTCAACATTTGAGAATGAATGTTCCCAAGGGGGAGATGTTGTAATACCCCAAAACCCTAAGATTAGTGATAACGCTCAAACCACACTTCAAATGAAGTATGAAGCGAACGTTGTCAATAAAGAACCCAAACTTATAGGTTGGGGTCGAACCCACAGGGAATATGGAAGATCTAGATTACAGCTGGTAGATGAACTTGTATGGTAATT
>JACEIK010005370.1:0-16178 GCA_018107945.1 Datura stramonium | reverse complement strand
ATATCAATTAGAACTAAATACACTAATATTCTGGAAGAAAACATTACTTTCGATATATTTATAGCCCAAACTTTGGCTTATCGAAAAACGGTCGAAAACTCGTTATTTCTCGAAAGTCCTGAAGGGAGAAATACTCAATTTAGGGCAGTATATTGACACTAATTTGGAGCAATTCCACTTACCTTAGCTCGGTAGCGCAATGATTTGCCGGCCGAATTTCACGAAACTAAATCCGTAGGAATGCTCCTTGCTGCTAAATATCTCGGTATCTGAGGTTAATTTGAGTTTGGACCGCGTTTGAAGGTGTAATCGAAAGGAAATTATCAAAACCTCACATTCTCCTCTGTTTCTATCGCGACTTTCTGGAAATTTATGAAGTTAAATGAAATAAACCGAAGTTTGGAGGCTTATAAACTTGAGTCTGGACAGGGCCAACGTGTCACAGGGCCAACGCGGAGGCCCTCCCTCCGTGACACGTTGCCATCGCGGAGGGGCTCTGCCCCAGCTCCTTCCGCAATGGTTCGACGGATTTCTTATCCGGTCTTTCCCCGGGCCTTTTCCTAGCATGTATGGCATTCAAAAACTTTTAACCAACATGCGAATAGGCCAACTACGTGTCAAGAATTTTACGGGCTGTAACACATCAGCTCAGGGTTTAGGAGAGTGACATCCCAAAAATTTCTTTCAAGACTCGGTATGGTCTCTACGAATTTGTTTTTATGTCTTTTGGACTAACTAATGCCCCTTCTTCTTTTATGGATTTAATGAACAGGGTGTTCAAGGCATAATTGGACATGCTCGTGATTGTGTTCATTGATTACATTCTTATATACTCTCGGAATAAGGAGGAGCATGTCGCTCATTTAAGAGTAGTGCTTCAGACCCTCAAGGATCATCAGTTTTATGCAAAATTCAACAAGTGTGAGTTTTGGCTGGACTCCATTGCATTCTTGGGCCATGTGGTATCGAGTGAGGACATAAAGTTGGATTCTCATAAAATTCAGGAGATGAAGAATTTGCCCAGACCAGTGAACCCGTCAGATATTAGGAGTTTTTTGGGCTTAACGGGTTAATATTGGAGATTTTTTTAGGGATTTTCATCTATTGTAGAACCTGTGACCAAGCTAACTAAAAAAAGGTAAAGTTCCACTGGTCCAAGGCTTATGAGAAAAGTTTCCAAGAGTTGAAGACTCGACGCACTTCAGCACCAGTGTTGACCCTACCCGAGGGTACCGATGGTTTTGTGGTGTATTGTGATGCTTCGAGAATCGGACTCGGGTGCATGTTGATGCAGCATGGAAAAGTGATAGCATATGCCTCAAGACAATTGAAAGTCCATGAGAAGAATTACCTGACCCATGATCTTGAGTTTTCCGCAGTGGTGTTTGCATTGAAAATATGGCGGCATTACTTGTAAGGGGTCCACGTGGATGTATTCACATATCACAAGAGCTTGCAATATGTGTTCATGAAGAATGATCTCAATCTTCGGCAAAGGAGGTGGTTGGAGCTACTAAAGGACTAGGACATGAGTGTTATTTACCACCTGGGTAAGGCTAATGTGGTAGCGGACGCACTTCCCCTGAACCAAATCAGCACATGCACTACAAGCAACCCCAAAACATGATAAACATGGGATCAAGATATGTCATCTAGCTATTAGCAGGTAGTCAAGTTATCACTGATGCTTTTTACATACACCATTGGTAGAGTTAAACACAAACCATGTACCCTTACAGAAAATGAAGTCCCCTACTCACAGATATAGTAAAATATATAACATTGAACTGAACAAGCGAGACTCTCACTCTCACAAATAAGCTCCTAATACTGCATATCGGATACCATAGGCTTGCCCTTATTTTCTCTACTTCGATTTGTTAGATGATCAGGTTAGGATCACTATAGGACTTGTTTTGGCTTGTACTGTAGGCTTTTAGGATGGGTATAATAGATATGAGATCTTTTTAAGTGATTAAACCTTCCTTGGCACTACATACATATGGCTCCATTTTTTCTCTTACTTCACCTTTTATTCTTTTCACACTTTTTCCTCCCTTTTCACCCTTTCTACGAAATTTTATGGGTGTGGTGTGTTTTTTACTTTCAAGCTTTTCACGCATCATTCACTTTTTGAATTTATTTTTCAATTTTTCTTTCTCTTTTTCTTTGGTCACACCACACCTCTTTTTTCTTATCTCTCCCCTTTTCACCTTCCCACTAAATATGCACCCCTACTCTAGCCATCCTCAACTTAGGCATTTTGCCTATGTTGAGGTTCACAATATCCAAAGAGAGACTAGGGCCAAAACAGGTTCATTATAAAAATGGGTACAGTTAATTGGTTAATCAAAGAAAAATGGTCTATTTAAAGCTCAAAATTTTGGATCAAGAGAAACATATCATTTTGGTAAGGTTATTTAAGATAAAAATGGGCTAAACAAGAATGGCCTATGATCCTTTGCTAACCAACCATCCTAAAACCTATACAAAAACTAACCGAGAAAGTACTAGATCCTCTACATAGTATTGAACTAAGTATCAGACCTTACTCACTCATGGTACATGACTTGCATTAACTCTACCTGTCTGGTTTATTCATGGATTAACAAAAACTACTCATTCTAATATACTAAATGACACAAAATGATCCATAGAAATCATGCATGCAATTACAAGTACACCGCTAATTATTAAAAAAAATTAAACTGGGTCAATTTTTGAAAATATTAAAACTAGTGCAATTCATTGGCTGAGTACTCCTAAGCTACTTTATAATTAAAAAAAATCATAAAAATAAAATTCTAATCATGCCGGTTCTACTAGATATCATTCCCGAGGGAAAGTAACATAACAACAAAAATCCTCGGACGAATTAAAAACCCAAAAATACAAGTGCACCCCCTCCCCTTTGTAAAAAACATGCTTCATCCCTGAAACATAGAATGTAAGAATTAAGGGAAGGGAACATACTTGCGGCTACTTAGACTTCACCATCAATGGGTTGCCTCCCATGCAGTGCTTGATTTAACATTGCGGCACGACGTAACTTTTGCAACTCTTCAAGCATCATCAAGTTACACCGCCTCGATTTCTCTTAATTCCTCCATATATCCCAGATATAGCTTTATTCTTTGTCTATTCACTTTGAACCTTTTCCATCTTTGTCCTCAAGTTCCACTGCACCGTATGGGGACACATGCACCACTCTATAAGGTCCCATCCATCTAAATTTTAACTTTTCAAGGTGCACACGGAGCCTTGAGTTGAACAGTAGGACCATATCACCCTTGTTAAACTCTCTTTTTACAATCTTCTTGTCATGATAAATCTTCATTCTTTTTTTTATAAATGGTCGCACTCTCATAAGCTCTAAGTTGGAATTCATCCAACTCATTAAGTTGGTCAAGTCCAACTTGGCTACTTCATTCCAGTTCAAATTTAGCTTTTTCAGAGCCCATAGTACCTTATGCTCTAATTCGACCGGCAGATGACATGATTTTCCATAGACCAGTAGATACGGAGATGAACCAATAGGGGTCTTATAAGCTGTTTAATAGGCCCGGAGTGCATCATCGAGCTTCTTAGACCAATCTATCTGATCAGTATTCTCTATTTTGGAAAGAATGGTCTTTATCTCCCTATTTAAAACATCCACTTATCCACTTGACTGAGGATGGTAAGGTGTTGCCACCTTATTCTTGACGCCATATTTCTCCAACAGGGTTCTAAAGAGGCGGTTATAAAAGTGTAATCCACTATCACTGATGATTGATCTGGGAGTGCCAAATCTAGCGAATACACGCTTCCGTAGAAATGCTATAGCATTTTTGCTTCATTGTTAGGTAGTGCAATAGCCTCCACCCATTTGAAGACATAGTCCTCTCCCACCAAGATGTATTTCATCCCATATGAACTAACAAATAGACCCATGAAATCTATACCTCCTACATCAAATAACTCAACTTCCAAAATAGGGGTCAATGGTAACTCATGCTTATGGGTAATGACGCTCTACGTTTGACATTAATGACATGCCTTGGCATAATCATAAGCATCTTGGTGAATATAGGGCCAATAATACCCGTTTTGCAAGATTTTATGAGTTCGAATACCACTACGATGACCCCCAACTGGGGATGAATGAAAGGCCTCCAGAATGCTCAACATTTCTACCTCTGGCACACACCTACGAGTGATCCCATCTGCATAAATGCAAAATAAGTATGGTTCATCCCAATAGTATCTTCGGGCATCAAATAAGAACTTTTCCTTCTATTGGGGAGTCAGATTTTCTAGGATCATGTCGCTAACCAAATAATTTGCAAAGTCAACGAACTAGGGAATCAAGTCCTAAGATGTAGCTAGTACTTGCTCGTTTGGGAATGCATCATTAATATCAATTTCCTCTCTTTCCCTAGCCTCAGACTGTAGCCTAGATAAGTGATCAGCTACCTGATTTTCAGTCCCTTTTCGATCTTTGACTTCAAACTCGAATTCTTGAAGCAACAGTACCCACCTAATCAACCTTGGTTTATCATCCTTTTTAGACATTAGGTATCTCAAAGGGCAATGATCTGTATGGACGATCACCTTAGTTTCAAGCAAATATGCTCGAAACTTCTCGAATGCAAAGACCATTGCTAGTAGCTCCTGTTCTGTGACAATGTAGTTCTTTTGGACTGTGTTGAGTATTTTACTAGAATAATAGATAGGATGGAAAATCTTTTCTCTTTGTTGGCCCAAGACAGCACCTAGAGCAACCCTGCTAGCATAACACATTACTTCAAACGGAAGAGACCAATCTGGAGGTATGATAATAGGAGCAGTGGTGAGTTTCTCTTTCAAGCACTTAAAAGCCTTTAGACATGTCTCATCAAACACAAACTTTACCTCCTTCTAACAAATTTGCACAATGGTTGTGCCATCTTTGAAAAATTCTTGATAAACCGCCTATAGAATCCTGTATGCCCTAAAAAGCTTCTGACCTCTTTTACGGAAATAGGGGGAGGAAAACTTGTTATAACTTCAATTTTTTCCTTTTCCACCTCAATCCCTTTTCTAGAGATTTTGTGACCTAGTACTATTCCTTCCTTGACCATAAAATGAAATTTTTCCCAATATAGGACCAGATTAGTTTCTGCGCATCTATTCAACACTTTGCCCAAGTGTTTGAGGAAAGATTCCAATGAGTTACCCACAACTGAGGAGTCTTCCATAAATACTTTGATGGTATCCTCCACCATATCTCAAAATATCGACATTATGCAGCGTTGGAATATGGCCGGTGCATTGCAAAATCCAAATGGCATTCTTCTAAAAGAAAATGTTCCATATGGGTAGGTGAAGGTAGTCTATTATTGATCTTCTGGGGCGTTAGTGACCTACTTATACCCTGAGACTTCCCAATGTGTCTAGCATCTGATCCATGAATGGCATTGGAAAGTAGTCCTTCTAGGTATAGTAGTTGAGTTTCCTGTAATCCATGCATACACGCCATCATGTGATTGGTCGTGTCGATATCGGCTCATTCTTCTTGTTGTGTACCACTGTCATCCCACATTTCATTGTATAATACCTCAAAAGCCTAAAGATTAGGCCCGGGAGTTGAAATAGAGAAAACTGGAAATCTGGCGTCAGGTCACAGAATGAGTCGTTGTAATACCCCGAAAGCCCAAAGATCAGGACTGGGAGTTGAAATGGAGAAAAATGGAAATTTAGCACTAGTTCACATAACGAGTCATTCTATGACCCTTGGGATAGACCACAAGTCGTGAGAAGACTCGTGGTGAGGTTCAAGGCTTAGGTTGAAATTTTGGAATTTGAGGTCCCCACGGACCTGACCACGGGTCGTGGTCAGCCTCCGCGACTCATTGAGTCAGTAGTGGGAAAGGGTTTAAGGAAATTTAAGGAGGACTGGCAGTGTACCCTATGGAAGGTCCCCACGAGTCATGGTCAGTTACCACAATTCGTGGGATGGGTCGTGGTTAGTAGGTTGGAAACAATCTGAAATATTGAGAAGTGAAGGTGACGAGTGGTGATCACGATTCATGGTCACCAGTAACGACTCTTAAGGTCCCCTATGATGAGCCCCAGATGATCTATTAGACAGTGCACTCGATGACTAATTCCACGACTCATTCCCTTGGGCGACGACTTGTCCAGTCCCTCGTTGGGACTAGTAGTCAGTTATTTCCTGCGAGTTTAGTAAGGGCTTTTACGTAATTCCTATGATACTAAGGCCTAAGATACGTCATTTTAAGCTATTAATGATGAGTTTTAAGTGGATTAATTTCATTTTAGGCTATTCTTACTCACGCATGCAAAGCAAGAGAGTTAGAGAGACGATCAAGCGCATTCTTCTTAAAGTCTTCTTCAAACCATCATTTGGCAATCAAGGAGTGGTAAAATCAGATCTTCCCAAGGTATGTAGGGTCATTAATGGGTGAATCCATTCACACCCATGCCCAATGTCTCTCTAAATCATAAAAATTCCTATGTTGATTCTATGGGGTTTTAACCAAATGCGTGAAATTCCTAATTCTCTACATGGGTATGATCTAAATGAGTTTTCACTATTGAATTATGAATCATTGGCAAGTTTTACGTCTTTTCCCATTAAAATCAAGTTTAAAGCTTTATAAATTGGAAATGTCCATTTATGAAAAGTTCGTGAAATTTGAGATTTATAATGAATATTCGTGTATGAGGAGATATTATTAATGAAAGGCATACTTTCAAGTTACCCATGTTTATAATCATGTTTTCAAGTGAATTGAGTATTTTCAAGCATATTAAAGTATTAGGAAATTCTCACATGTTCAAGTATGATTTATGATTTAGATATGGATTTCATGATTTATCGATTTATGAAGTTGGCAAATTCATGGGCCTTTGATTCCGAGCTAAACATGTATTTAAATGGGGATCAACGATGTTAATATTTATTTGGCCATTGATACATTACAATGTTAATGGATCCCCTCTTTTGTGATATCACATACTGCACGTCCCTTGCTTGGCAAGCTTGGGACGACTCTGCCCACTTGAGTGAGATAGTTGGGGCATCATGTAAGGCTCTACCATGATTGTGTCAGTTATGACGAGTCCTCCCATTGTTCCTCGTGATTTATGCATGGTTATGTTTATATTACTTTGGCTCAAGCTACGTTTAATGAAGCTTTTCTCCTATTATTATGATTATGACTGATTTACGAATGTTTTGAAAACCTTGAGCCTTATGTTACATTATGATATTATTGTTATGAGCATGTTTTCCTACTTTTATGAACTCTTATGTATTTAAAATGTCCGATTTACTTACTTTGCATACTCGGTACATTCCACGTACTGACCGCATACTTTATGTTGTATCGTTTCATGATACAGGTTCCGACCTTCAGACCCAGCACCATCATTAGCTCGTTCCTGAAGTTAGCATCCAGTTCATTGGTGAGTCCTCATCTCTCGAGGAACAATTGATACCAGTTATCCTTTATGTTTAGTTTTCCTAACTTGTCGGGATAGTAGGGGGTGTTGTCCCATCAACCCATCAGATATGTAAGAGGCTTTCAGACTGTATGTAGTATTTATCCGTCATGTATGAAGGTCGTTTCATTTTTTATGTTATGTCATGATTATGCTTCAGTTATGCTATTATGTTGCGTATTTCGTTTTATTTTATTGAATTAGATGTATGTTCATGCCATGGGTCGACTTGAAATTTTTCGGAGCTCCTCGTCCCGTGTTTTGATCTAGGTCTACGTTCGGGTCATGACAAACTTGGTATCAGAGCAATAGGTTGAAGTGTCCTAGGTGTTTGAAAGTCGCATTAAATAGAGTCTTTTTCATGGGTGTGAAGAGTGCCACACTGATGTGTTGTGGATTTACAGCACTTTCGACGCTCAAAACTAAGAAAATAGCATGGATTTAGGTGTGTTTATATGGATATGAGACACTTTTCTTTTGGTTGTAGGATAAATTGCTGTTGGACCTAAAAATTGCAAAATAAATCCTGAAGTATGCAATATATGCTCAAAGTGTAGACCACAGTACGAGTCGTAGGAAGGTCCTATGAGTCGTACTAATGGCCGTGAAAAGTTGCAGAAGGCTAGAATTGAAGAGATACAATATAAGAGTCTCAGTATGAGTCGTATCAAGCTGGTATGAGTCGTGGTGTTGAAGTCATGACAAAATTCAAAAGATTTGCATAAGAGGCTTACTCTTGCTACGGAAAGATAGTACGACCCTTGGGAAGAAGGTACGAGTCATACCATGACGGTCGTGATGAATTTCAGAAGAATTCCAAAGTTTCAGAATCAAACCACAGGAGCTCAGTATGAATCATACCAGGATCTAACACTTAGTCAAAATTCAGCCAATCATGCAAGGTACGATAGGAAGCTATAGGTCGTAGGATGCTGCTACGGATCGTAGGTTGGCTCGTGACGACTGCGGCACCAGATATGGAAATTCATCCTGTTAGCCTAGGAAAAGGATTCTTGTGTCTGTATAAAGACGTATTAGGTTTTATTTTTCTGTAGACAATCGTAGACAAGAAAATACAAGAGAAAAGTTCAAGAGAGAAGAGATTTTTGGGAGAATTGAGTTGACTCAATTTGTGATCAACCTTTTCATTAATTCATCTTGTTCTTGCAACTTGTTCTTCAAGATTTTGGTGATTAATTAAAGGAAGTGTTTTTCTCATATGATTCTTGTAAGTATTGATTTATGTTTTTAATCATGCATACAGTTCACAACCTTACAACTATGAGAGACTAAAACCTCCATAGCTAGGGTTGTGGGAACCATGATGGATTAACAAACTAGGATTGCACAAAGTGATTTTGAAACCAATAAAAAATACTTATATTGTATTCTCTTCATTTTTGAACATTTCATAATAGTGCGCAACGTTAGGACATGCCCGAATTCTTAACTTGCTTAGGACTAAGAGGTAGAGATTAGGAAAAGAGGAGTACAACAGAGCCTTGATTTTGATAATCATTGTATTAACTTGAGTTGTGGTTGCAGGATAGTTAAATCTGGAATTTAGTGATAACAGATAGTTTGAATCCACTCATGAGACTTGGTCGAGTGATTGAGTATAGTCATTCAATAGGGATTGGTCGATCGTTTGAAGGAACCTAAGTTTTCAGTTCTATAAGTATTGGTGATAATCACTAGTGTATACCTAAAGCAGTTATGAACTCATGGGGAGCAGAAACCCTAGTTATCCTTTAATATTGATTTAAAACCATAATTTTGATAATTGTTTTCATTATTGATTTTCTTCAGAACCCCCAATTTTAAAGTAACTACCTCACAAGTTCACTTACCGGTTATAATCAAGTTCTCCCATATTTTCTGTGTGTTCGACCATAACCTCTAGTTGAGTTTTTTATTGACAACGTCCGCTTCATACTTCAGTAGGAGGTGTGGTTTGAGCATTATCAAAAAGCGGCACCGTTGCCGGGAAATACGGCTAAAACTAGGTTATTAGATTGTATTTGACTTGTTGATAGTTACGTTACTTTTTATGCTTTTTGTTTGTTTTTCTTTATTTTTCTTTAGTGACTCTTAGGCTACATCAAAGGAAGAAGCTTTCACTCAAACAATCAAATGGACCATAACAAGCTGCCAAAACACCTGTGGAAGAAATTGGGATTGATGATACATTGGCAGCTGTAATAATGAATCATGAAGAAGATGGAAACCCATAATACATTAATACAGTTAATGCTTTGAATGGGACAGGGTCATGTAACTTCAGCCCAAAGAAGTTAGACCTGGACTCAAAGAACCGTTCGACACCGCCGGCCAAGCCATCTGTGGAGGTACCACCAATCCTTGAACTGAAAGCATTACCTCCTCATCTCAAGTATGCATTCCTTGGGGAGGACAACACTTTGACGTTCATCATTTCAGCAAACCTGTTAGATGAGCAGGTGGAAGCTTTGGTTAGCATCTTGAAAAGATACAAAAAGGCAATTAGTTGGACCATTGCTGACATCATCAGAGTTCCACCAGGCACATGCACCCACAAGATCCATCTTAAACCCGATTGTAAGCCAAGTATAGATCATCAGCACCGCCTGAACCCTCCAATGCAAAAAGTCATCAAAAAGGAGATTATCAAGTGGTTGGACGCTGGGGTGATATAGCCCATAGTAGATAGTCAGTGGGTAAGCCCTATCCAGTGTGCACCAAAGAAAGGAGGGACTATAGTGGTGCCCAATAAGAAGAATGAGCTGATACCAACACAACCAGTCATAGGATGGCATATATGCATGGATTACAGGAAACTTAACTGTTGTACCTAGAAAGACCATTTTCCAATGCCTTTTTTGTACCCGATGCTTGATAGACTCGGAGGTAGAGGATGGTATTGTTTCCTTTATGGATATTCTGGGTATAATTAGATTACTATTTCCCAAGAAGATTAGGAGAAGACAACCTTCACCTATCCATATAGAACCTTTGCCTTTAGAAGAATGCCATTTGGATTGTGCAATGCACTAGCCACCTTCCAGCGTTGTATGATGTCCATATCCTCAAACATGGTGGAGGACACAATTGAAGTGTTTATGGATGATTTTTCTATTGTAGGCGATTCATTTGAATCATGCCTTAATCATCTTGGCAGAGTACTGAAAAGATGTGTAGAAATCAATCCTGTCCTAAACTGGGAAAAATGTCATTTCATGGTTAAAGAAGGGAAGTTTGGGCCATAAAATCTCAGGAAAGGGGATCGAGGTGGACAAGGAAAAAATAGAGGTTATAGTAGGACTGCCACCCCCTATTTCCATAAAAGGGGTCAGAAGCTTTTTAAGGCATGCAGGATTCTACCGGCGCTTTATCAAGGATTTTTTAAAAATTGCACAACGATTATGCAAATTACTGGAGAAGAGGTAAAGTTCATTTTCGATGAGGCATGTATAAAGGTATTTGAGTGTCTAAAGAAAATGCTCACCACTGCTTCTATCATTATCGCTCCAGATTGGTCTCTTCCTTTTAAGGTAATGTGTGACGCCAGCAGTGTTTCTCTTGGTGTTGTCTTAGGCCATAGGAGAGCAAAGATGTTTCATCCCATTTATTATGCCAGCAGAATGCTCAATACAGCCCAGAAGAATTATACAGTCACAAAATAGGAACTACTGGCGGTAGTCTTTGCATTTGAAAAATTCTGAGCATATTTGCTTGGAACCAAGGTGATTATTCATACAGACCATGCTGCATTGAGGTATCTGATATCCAAGAAGGATTCCAAGCCCAAATTGATTCGGCGGTGCTCTTGCTCCAAGAATTTTAGTTTGAGGTGAAGGATCAAAATGGAACAGAAAATCAGGTGGCAGATCATCTATCCAGGCTCGAGCCTGAAGCAAAGGAAAGGATGGAGTTTGATATCGTTGATGCCTTCCCAGACGAACAGGTACTAGCTAAATCACAGGATTTGATTCCTTGGTTTGTCGACTTTGCAAATTACTAGGTTAGTGATGTGATACCAGCAGACCTAACTCCTCAGTAGAAGAAGAAGTTCTTATTCGATGCCCGTAGATATTACTAGGATGAGCTATATTTATTCTGCATTTGTGCAGACGATATCATCCGTAGGTGTGTCCCTGAAGTAGAGATGCTGAGCATTCTAGAGGCATGTCACTCATCTCCAGTTGGTCGTCATCTCAGTGGTATCAGAATGACACATAAAATTTTACAATGTGGATATTTCTGGCCATCTATTCAGCAACATGCGTACAACTTCACCAAGTCTTGTGATCAATGCCAAAGGCAGGGAAATATTACCCGTAGATATGAGTTGCCACTAACCCCCATCTTGGAGGTAGAGTTGTTTGATGTATGGGGGATTGATTTCATGGGCCCATTCGTCAGCTCATATGGAATGAAGTATATTCTGGTGGCTGTGGATTATGTCTCCAAATGGGTGGAGGCAATTATCCTACCAAACAATAAAGGTAAGAGTGTTACAGCATTCCTTAGGAAACATATCTTTGTCAGGTTTGGCACTCCTAGAGCTATTATTAGTGATGGTGGATCTCACTTCTGCAATTGCCTCTTCAAACCTTATTGGAGAAATATGGTGTCAAGCATAAGGTGGCCACACCCTACCACCCTCAGTCAAGTGGACAAGTGGAAGTTTTGAACAGGGAAATCAAGACCATCCTGGCCAAGATAGTGAATACTACCTAGACGGATTGGTCAAGGAAGCTCGATGACGCACTATGGGCTTACACAACAGCTTATAAGACTCCCATTGGTGCATCTCTGTATCATCTGGTTTATGGAAAAGCATGCCACTTACCATTTGAACTAGAGAATAAGGCATTATGGGCTCTGAAAAGGCTGAACATAAACTGGAACGAAGCTGCCAAGCTAAGACTTAACCAGCTTAATGAGTTGGATGAATTCCGACTTAAGGCTTATGAATGTGAAGCCATCTATAAAGAAAAAATGAAGATCTTGAGTGAACTATTTTCACCTCACCTTTATGATGCTTGAGGAGTCACAAAAGTCACGTCGTGCCACGATGTTAAATCAGGCGTTGCATGGGAGGCAACCCATGGAAGGAGCTCCTAGTGCGCCATAGGTATGTTCTCTTCCCTATGTTCTTATAGTTGATGCTTCAGGCATGAAGCTTACTTTTCAAAAAGGGGAGGGGGTATACTTGTGATTTTTGGAATTTTTGGTTCGTCTGAGGGTTTTTCTTGTCGTGCTTCTTTTCCCTCAGGCATGCTATCTAGTAGAACCGGCATGTGTAGGATTTTTAATTTTAGTTTGTGATTTTTTTAATTATAAAGTAGCTTAGGAGTACTTAGCCAATAAAAATGCACTAGTTTTGGTTTTTTAAAAAACGATTGACCCTGCTTAAAAATTTTTGATGCATTAGTTATGTATTTGTGACAACATGCATGATTATTGTGGATCTTTTGATGTCATTTAGTTTGTCAACATGATTAGTCTTGTTAATCCATGTATAAACCAGATAGGTGAGGTGAAAATAGTTCATGTACCATTTGTGAGTGAGGTATAGTAGTCAGTTCGGTATTGCATTGAAGATCTAGAACTTGCCTAGTTGTCTTTGCATAGGCTAAGGATGGTTGGTTAGGATATGATCATAGACCATTTTTGTTTAGCTCACTTTTAGCCTATATTACCCTACCAAAGTTGCATGAATCCCTTGACCCCAAGTTTGAGCCTTAATAGACCATGTTTCTTTGATTCATCGATTAGTTGTACCCATTTTTTACAATGAACTTGTTTTGGCTCTTGTCCTTCCTTGGATATTTTGAACCTCAACATAAGCAAAATGCTTAAGTTGAGGGTGGCTAGAGTAAGGGTACGTAAATGGTGGGAACGGAATAAATAAAAAGAAAAGAGAAAAAATGGTGAAAATGAGGTGTGGTGAAAAGAAAAAAAGGAAAAAGACGAAAAATGTTGAGAATCTTGAAAAAGAAGTTTCAAAAGAAAATCAAAATGATGAAAAATTTGAAAATTCACCACACTCATGAAAATGTGTAAAAAGAGATAAAAAGGGAATGAAAGAGAAAAAATGATAAAATAGGTGAATGGTGTAGCCAATGTATGTAGTGCCAAGGAAGGGATAATCACTAATAGAATCCCTCATCTTTACCATGTCCATCCATAAGCCTACATTACAAGTTATATCAAGTCCTATAGTGATCCTAACTTGACCATTTGATTAACCAAAGCAGAGAAAATAAGGGCAAGCCTATGGCATCTGAAACATAATACTTGTAACTTCTTTGTGAGAGTGAGTGTCTTACTTGTTTAGTCCCATATTATGTTTGACATCTCATATCTGAGTGGGGACTTCATTTGTGTAAGGGTACATGGATTATGTTTTCTTTTACCATTGTTCTGCGTGGAAAACATTGGTGATGACTTGATTCCCTGTTGATAGATGGATGACATGTTTTGATCCCTGTTTATGATATTTTGAGGTTACTTGTAATGCATTAGCCGATGTTGTTCCATGAGAAGGGGTCAATAGAGTCTATATAGAAAGTGCAAGATTTGTTGAGATATTGGTTGTAGTATCTTAAGTCTATTTTCTAGTTGAGCATCATGTTTAGTTTTTCTTTTCTTTGCCTGAGGACATGCAAAAGTATTAAGTTGAGGGTGTTGATGTGTTGTGGATTCACATCACATTCGATGCTCAAAACTAAGAAAATAACATGGATTTAGGTGTATTTATGTGGATATGAGGCACTTTTCCTTTGGTTGCAAGATAAATTGGTGTTGGACCTAAAAATAGCCTGAAGTATGCAAAATATGCTCAAAGTGCAGACCACAGTACGAGCCATAGGAAGGTCCTACGAGTCATACTGATGGTTGTGAAAAGTTGCAGAAGCCTAGAATTGAAGAGATGCAATGTACGAGTCTTAGTATGAGTAGTACCAAGCTGGTACGAGTCGTGGTGTTGAAGTCGTGACAAAATCCAGAAGATTTGCATAAGAGGCTGACTCCTGCTACGAAAAGACAATATGACCCGTGGGAAGAAGGTGCGAGTCGTACCATGACGGTCGTGATGAATTTCAGAAGAATTCCAAAGTTTCTAATCAAACCACGGGAGCTCAATACGGATAGTAGGAAGGTGGTACGAATCATACTAGGATCCAACACTTAGTCAAAATTCAGCCAACAATGCAAGGTACGACAGGAAGCTATGGATCGTAGGTTGGCTCGTGACGACTGCAGGACCAAATATGGAAATTCATCCTATTAGCCTAGGAAAAGGATTCTTGTGTCTGTATTAATACATTTTAGATTTTATTTTTCTGTAGACAATCATAGACAAGAAAAGACAAGAGAAAAGTTCGAGAGAGAAGAGATTTTTGGGAGAATTGTGTTGATTTAACTTGTGATCAACCTTTTCTTGAATTCATTTTGTTCTTGCTACTTGTTCTTCAAGATTTTGGTGATTAATTAAAGGAAGTTTTTTTATCATTCATTATTTTAAGTATTGATTTATGTTCTTAATCATGAATACAATTCACAACCTTACAACTATGAGAGGCTAAAACCTCCATAGCTAGGGTTGTGGGAGCCATGGTGGATTAACAAGCTAGGATTGCACAAAGTGATTGTGAAACCAATACAAAATACTTATATTTTATTCTCTTCATACTTAAATGTTTCTTAATGGTGCCCAACGTTAGGACATGCCCGAATTCTTTACTTGCTTAGGACTAAGAGCTAGAGTTTAGGAAAACAGGAGTACAATAGAGCCTTGATTTTGATAATCATTGCATTAACTTGAGCTGTGGTTGAAGGATAGTTAAATCTGGAATTTAGTGATAATGGATATGTTACACCCCGTAAATTGTTGACATGTAGATGGCCTATTCGCATGTTGGTTAAGAGTTTTAGAATGCCATACGTGCGAGAAAAGGGCCCGGGGAGAGACCGGACAAGTGCCAGGTCGGCGCGTCGCAAGGCAAATGCGACTTATATAAATTGCATTCGACGAATGCGACTTAAAGTTTCCAAGAATAAAAGGGCCTCCCACTTCAGTTTTTAATCATTTACTTCCTCTAAATTTCCAGAAACGAACAGAAAACAGAGGACACGAGGAGATTCAACAAAATTTCATCTGTTTACGCTATTAAACGCGTCCTAAACTCGAACTAATCTTGGGTAGTGAAGTATTAAGCTGCCGGGAGCATTCCTGCGGAGTTAGTTTCGTGAAATTCGGCCGAAGAATCGTCATCCTACCGAGCTAAGGTAAGTGGAGTTGCTCCAAATTAGTGTCAATATACTCCTAGCCCTAAAGTAAGCATTTCTCCCTTCTGGACTTCTGAGAAATAGCGAGTTTTCGAACGTATTTCGATAAGTAAAAGTTTGGATTATATATATATTAAAAGTGATATTTTCTTTAAGAATATTAATGTATTTAGTCCTAATTGATATATATATATGGATGCTATTGGGAGAAATAGCGGAAATACTGACCTAGCTACGCCAGTTAGTTGGGAAATCAGAAGCGAAGGTATGTAAAGCTTGTTCCTTCGGCAAGTTAGTAATTCTAGTATAGCAAATCGCGTGAACTATAGAAGAAAGAATTCAGAAGTCGAGTATTGAGTCCAGTATGAATCCAGCAAGCATGTTTTATGTTATTATGTTGTATTCAGAATAAAAGT